>JAHZNB010000584.1:0-26790 GCA_027744295.1 Callyntrura guangdongensis | reverse complement strand
CCAGTTGCGTTTTTGTTGTTGCGTGAAAATAAGTAGAAACGAGGGACAGAAAATTGGACCCATAGTTTCTGTGTACTCCGTTTCTGCATGGTTTCTTTCTGTCTCTCTTGCTTCGGATTGATCAGGTGGAAAATTATGGGGAACGGGAGCGATATACGGTATTTTAGCTGTTATTATAAACCAGTAGCTGCCCTTTTTGGGAACATTGAAGGGGAGGAGGGAAGGAGGAAAGGTTATTCAACCCGGATGAAGGATAGCATATATATTTGCAATGGAATATAATAGGATTTTGTTTGTAGGTAACATGTGAAAGTGAAAGCCTTTTTTCATTATTTATTTGATACTCCTATTCTGCTACTGCTGAGATAGATTTATTTGCTTTGAGATGAGAGAGTTGACTTGCATCATTAAAGCCAGCTTAGATTCTGCATAGGTACGCACCTATATACGTTTTTCATTTAAGTTGACCCAGTTTCCAGGCCCTTCTTGGTAAATACCAGAAGGAGGGCGAAAAATGGAGGAGCTTGTTGTTCGTTATTAAAGTTTAACAGATAGCAGTCATGTATATACGTAGGCACTACTTCTACAAAGTTAATCCTTATTTTCGCTTTTGTGAGTGGGTGTCGAGTGTGGAGTTGAAGCCTGGAGCACGATGACTGGCACTGGTAGAGAGATTAGATAGGAATGGGCATGGGAAATATGTAAGTGTGCGTTGGTTGGTTGTAAGAGGGTAATGCTCTTACAGGAAAGACAGTTATTTTCTGTTTTCGGAGAAGAAAAAGAAGAAAAGTTTTTGGTATTTAACGGTCCTTAGTTCTCTTCTCGGAAAGGGTCATATCTTGTCAATAAAAGCTTTAAAGGAAAGCTATTAAAACTAGTTTTTCCCATTATCTAGATTGTAGGATTCTCTCGTCTGTACTCATGTTACACGAACATCACTCTCCTTTTCTTGCTAGGTGGTTAGTGATGCATACCAATGCAACCGTTTTGTAGCTATTGTGCTGAAAATGNTCTGTACTCATGTTACACGAACATCACTCTCCTTTTCTTGCTAGGTGGTTAGTGATGCATACCAATGCAACCGTTTTGTAGCTATTGTGCTGAAAATGCGAATTTCAACGAGAATATGAGCATTTTCGGAAGTCTCTTTTGTGAGAAACTGCACGTTGAAGTAAGTGAGAACGTTGCTGGAAAATGACACATATTTAGGCAGTATTCCAAAACTAGAAGAGTATTTGACTTGGGGTTTTTTGTGGGCATGCCAGTTGGTATCCTTTAATGTCAGTTTTCAGTATAATCTTCTGACTTTTCTTGTGTCTGCGTTGCTCTGTGCAAGTAGATAACCCAGTTTGCAAAAAGTGCATCGTAGGGAGGGATACATGCATAAAAGTTGGTAGTGATTTGTGGGCTTCCGGGTACGACGAGGAAAATGAATGTGTAATAAAAAAAAGTTTTATCCAATCTGGCCGTAGGTAGTTGGCAGTAGTATAGACTTATTTAGAGATTTTAGGTATTTGAAAAATGAGGAAAATGAGCTTCACGAAAAGGAGAGAACGAATGAGTGATCAGATTGCGACACAGACTATTACCAGGATTTGTTTACCAGCTTGTTTGCGTAGTAATAATGCATTCGAAACTAAAGTGATGAAATGTGTAGCGTCGTTAGTAGTAGTAGTTGAGCTTTTCTATTACTAGGGACGCCAGTAGTCCCATCTAAAACAGAAGTTGAAGTTAGTTAGGAGAAAAACAATAATTTTTTAATGGATAAAGTTTTGACACTTATATGTACCAACCTACGTAATTTATCATCGTCATAATCACATCGTAGTCGTCAAGCTACTACTACCATACAAAGCAGAAAAAAGTTTTATTGAGTTCTTAAACTTTTCATTTTTATCATTTCCTTTTTTACCGAACTACTTGCTCGGTGGAACAGAAAAGATGATTATTGAGATTGACTAGAAAGGTTTTACGGTTCCTAGCTCAGCATTTGCATGAATTGTTATTATTACTAATTTTATGTATTTTTCTTTTTTCATTTTATTTTTGGCAAAATATGGTACGTCAGCATTTACAGAACATCATGGTATTTTTTGGAGATGAAATGTAAAAGGTAATTAGATTATTCTGTTGGCTCAGATACCCCACTACTCTATGATACGACCACAAATTTCGCTGTCATGATGGGGTCTTTGTTCCACTTATAAAATATCATTGCCTGTCGTCTCGTAGTAAAGTGACCAGAAAAAAACAGTCAAGTTTTATATTTATTATAAGATTATATAATATTAAGGCACTCTTCATTACAAGCGCCAGATTGACTCTAGGCGAATGGCAAAACGTAAGCCAAAATGGAAAAGAACTGTTTTTCTGTCGCCATATTTTATTTTTAATCAAATTGGTGTACCTGCATATTTTTTTTCGCAACGCCATTGTATTTTCAAACTCGAATCAATTATAATTCATCCGGAGAAGCGATTGTGTTTTAGTTACATTTTTTGACCTAACAACTTTGACTGTTTGAAGTTAAATTCTTCTCAAAGAAATGAACTGTGTTGAAGTTCTGTTGTTGTTTCAATGGTAGGATGGAACATTGAAATTCGCTTGTTGACTAAAGAGAACTGAGTGGAATATGTTTTACAAAATACATAGGCTAAGGTATGCATTTCGCTTTCCGCTTTATTTTCGTTTATTTCAATAAAAAAAACTTGTCAAATTCAATTTCGCTCTCATTCTCCAACTTGGAACAATTCGAGTCACGCGGCAGTTACAATGTGCACCAGGAAGACCGGCATGTGTCAGTCACCGGAGTCATGCCAGTCTCATTCTTTTCTGGAGACTACAGAAAGTCTTTTTCTCTCTCTTCAGTTCAGTAATTTCTGCTTTCTACTTCAAACGAGATGGTGTTTAGGAAAGTGTCAAACAAGATGTGAAAAGGGGAACATGACTATGTTGGCAGTACTGATGTTTTTTTTAGTATTGCAAAGAAAAGAAAAAAAATTCTTGAATATTTACCATTTGTTTTCTAAGAACAACCTAATAAAACAGAAAAGATTTCCTTTTTCTTTCTTCATGGTGTAGATTTTTTTTTCGTTTTCCATTTTTCTGAGCTCTGCTGCATTTTTTGTTTGTGTTTAGTCACATTTCTGTACCTCTTGTGTCGTCGTATCGCGCAGAGTTGGCAGTTGTAATATAAGATCTTTGCTCGCTTGAGAAACTTAAACTGGCATGGATGGAATAGAATTATGATGGCTGGAAGGTAAAATTGAAAAGAAAAAAGTAAGTTATAGATCTTCAGAAAATGGGAAAATGAAACAGCATTAAAAGAAATAAATTTATGTTGTAAATATAGTAAGCTGGGTTATAATGCTGTGTATTTTCTTTTTCGTGTCTCGCACAAAGACAAAGGATTTTTTTCTCGTTTTCTTTATGCTCTATGCAGCTCTAGAGAGATTAGATGAGATTCAAAGAGAATTCCGGGAAAAGAAAAGAGCGTGGAGTAAAATCCACTTTATTTCCATTCCAGAGAATACATAGACGCTGGGAAGGTTTCGCGATTCGAAGTTTTTTTCTTCCCTTAGGTTTACAGCACATTGGGTTGTTATCATCACACATTTTTATGCTTTTGAAAATTCTGGGAATGCCAATGTCTTTGGTTATGCAGCTGGAAGAGGATTAATAAGGGGCATAATGCAACTTCTATCTAATGGAAGGCAATAGCGTATAATTCTGATATTTCTGGTTTCTCATTTTCTAGAAGCATCCGTAATAAGTACACGTGTTTCGCTTTCATTTTAGAAATTGAACAGAAATTGTATCAAATAGGTGTACAACTTAAAAATATAAATAAAATGTGTAGGAAGAAATATTTTGATGATGGTGGTGATACGCCAATATATTTGTTTTAATGTATTTTTCCTTGAATATATTCTTAGCAGCCGAAGTAACCCTGTGTTTGTTTGAAAGTGTATGTGTGCGGTTGTATGTATGCCTTATTTCATTTTTGAATGTTGCACCAATTTCAATTTATTTTTCCATTTTTCATAATTTAGTTTTTCACGTTGCGAGAAAACGAGTTTGCAAGAAACGTATAGTAAAATGTACTTGTAATCGGGAATGCGAGAATTGGGATTTGAGAACAGATTGTGAATGATTTTGGATTTTAATAAACGAAAAAATAACTTGATGCATTTATTTTGGTCTGTTTTTTCTCTGTATGTATCCAGACGTGGAATATTAAACGGACAGAAAGTAATTTTAGCCCTGGGGATGTTGATGATTATGGTGGTGTTGAATGAGTTGATAATGAGCAAATGTTGGAGTTTTTTGTAAATACTTCTTGCCTGTCAGCAGTGGTGTCATCATTACTATCATCATCGCATCTGTCAGTTGCATAATTATTTTTTGTGTAAAAGCTATTAGTTATTGCTACGACCTAGATAGATACCAAGAAGAAAATGAATTTTTATTATTACCCGTTTTCTAGGTGCTTATTCCTGTCTGCACAGTGGTGCGAATTACAAAGGAGCGCACAGCGAAAATTTTCCCTAACGCAGTTGGGGTCTGCACCAGGACTGAAAAGCATGTATTTGCATCGCTCATCTCAAGAGACACAACTTTTAAACTGATGTGCAAAGTGTGGAACTACAGCATTGAGCAGGAAGCTGAGGAAATCCGTCAACTACAGAGAAGAGTTGCGGTAATTAATGTTTGCACATTTTTTTGGCGAGAAAAATTATCTGGATGAGTTATTGTTACTGTCCATTGTTATTAAGCAATGTTTTCATAATAGAATGAGGACGAAAACGGGAAAGTAGGTTAATTAGTGGGATTCGCACTCCCGGGTTTTCTCATTAGTCATAAATGGTTATGTAATGTGTGAGCATTATTTTATGGCTTGTAGGCTCAAGTGGAAGCTGAAGATGGCTTCAGTGCAGACGTTCCAGTTCCAGACGAATCCTCTGGAGATTCCGGTAGTGGAAATGACTCTGCAATTGAGCCCTCATCCCACAGTCCATCACCACAAAATACGCCTGGGATTGAGAAGCTAGTGCACGCCAAAACTGTGGTTCCTAGTCATTTAATGACTGTTGTTGGTGCTACCGCCATTTCAACTGCGGCTGGTGCTCAAGGAGGGTTGGTTGTGGGAGAAGACAAGTCTGTAACGCTGATTAGCAGCGGAGCCAAAATAAACGCTGATGACGTCGGCGTGCCGTCGTCAACCGTACCTAATATTCTCAATTACCGTGGCACAACTCAATATCGTACTTCCATGCCAACTACTGCTAATGCCACAAGTAAGTGAAAACTGCTGCTTTTGACCATTTCATATATTTACAGAATTCATAATTAAGCATTTTTCTTTCTCTAGCGACTGCTCATCTGTCTCACGGAACAGCTCAGCGTCAATCTCAGCCACAGCAGCAAGATTCCAGTATATTCCGTAAACTTTTTCGAAGTTTTGGATCGAGTTTCGGTGGCAGAGGACCGTCCCTTTTACTGGTTGCCACGGCTCTTCTAGTCATTCTCTTTGTCAGCGCTGCCCTTCTTCTCTCCCGTATCTCATCCCTGCAGCAACGGCTTCTCGAGCGTCCAGTGATACACGACAGGTGGGAACGAATCCAATTTCCCGATACCCTCCTTCTCACTTCCCCCACAGAACGTGCCAAAGATCCCCAACTAAAGCATTCCTCTGCCGAGTCTCAACATTTTCAGAATGTTGTCATCTGCGAGCTTATAACATTCCACATTATTTCCGTATACCTGTTTCATTAGCTATTTGTATTTTGTTCTGCTATACTTCCCTTTTTTGTTCTATACACACAATAAACCTCCTTGACCAGATTTTATTCAACCATTCACTCTTTTTCTTTCTTCACCATGTTCCAGTTTTGTTTTGTTTGTAAAAAGTGTTATTGAATCATTGAAAAATATTTTTGTATGCCTGTACAGTGAACAATTCTACCAGGAATTGCTTTCATGGCAAACCAAATTACATTCCACGACGGGAGACGAAATTCATCAGTATATTAACTCAAATCTACAGCAAATCGTTAAGGTACGCTTGACGTTGTTTATGCTAAATATCAATGAGCCAAATGAGCCATCTCATAATGCGTACATTTGTTAAGGACCATTAATCATTAGGATTAATGCGGATATTTTTTCTCTCCAATCTCCAGGTGCGGGAGTCGCTGGAAGCTCTATCAATGTTGTTTGTTAACCGACCACACCAAGTCGCTCCCGGTTTGGGTGAGCCACATCCCAGCAGTATCATCAGCGGCGGAGATCATCATCAGCATCATCATAAAGACAGCTAACCGGCCTCCTAGAAAAATGATGGAGCTTTATAAAAACTTCAAAGCATGAGAGTTTTCAACAAGGTAATTGCTTCTCGGGAGGAAGTACAGACAAAAGGAGCATTAGCTACGCTACAACCACATTTCTTATTTTTTCCACATTGGGTGTTTATCACAAATCAACTATGTTACAGATAGTCAATAACTGAATATTTCTGTAGTAAGCAGGTAATTATAGTTTCTTTGATTGTGATTTAAAATGTTACAATGATATATCAAGTCTGTCAACATGCTAGACTTTTTCGGAAGAAAATGAAATAAGGGGAGCTCCGTTTCTATTGAATGTAATAATTTACCATTGCTGTACTACTGCCGATGATGATGAAATGACTCGCATGGATAAAAGAACGAGAATAAAAAGAATGAATATAGTAATGTGTATAGCTTTTAAGATACAAGAGAGACTCACAGACTATAGACAGCACGGACTACTTGAATAATTTACAGAAAACCCAAAAGGAAAGGAATCAAAACGCATCACAATTTATCAAAAAAATAGGAAATCATCATCATTATCATCGCGAAGCAAAATCTAGATTGTCAAAAAGAAAACAAAGAGACTGGAAAAATAAGTAAAAAATTATTTGTGTGTGTATGTTTATGGTATGTTAAAACTTGACCACAAGAGCTGAAGGAAATGTCGGTCGAGGTGGAGAGCTATGGTAAGGATGCGGCTTGTTTTTTGTCAAACGAAACTATAAAGCAAGCACAAAAAATTACTATTACGGTTAAATATTCAAAATAAGTAAATACTTAAGTGGCGGTGACGATAAGTTGTCCATATGCTATTCCTACGTAGATACTGGTAAAAATAATGATTCACTAAAAGCTTTAAAGATGTTACCTGTTATGTCATCACCAGTGGTTAATAATTTGGACAAGTCAGATTTTTGTTGAATTTGTACTCAAAAACGAGTCAATAAATCATTTCGTTATATTTAAGACAATCTCGGCTGAAGACGGGTTAGAAGAAAAAAGTATATTTTCCCGGGCAGAATAATACTAATAATATGATTTATTATTAGAAAATGGTGTTGGCAGTTAATTCTTCAAGTCAATCAGTTAGGTAAAAGGAAAATACGTATTAATCTTGGTTACTGTTATAATTACGTTTTATTAATCTGATCTCAAATAAAAGCACGAGGACGTGTGTGTAGAAAATTATTGTTATACTTCATCAAGCGTTTTTAGTTGCAAGAAAACAATTGTTGTGATGTTGGCTGTTATAAATTATTGTTATTTTTATGCTTAATGTTAAATAACTCGCCATTTCCGAGGTAATAATTGACTGTATAATACCTGTGCATAGCTCACGTTAAAATAGATTTGTAAAAATCTCTTTGGTGCAATCGGCAAAAAATAGGACAAGGAGAGATAATGTTATTTCATAGTTAATGCTGCTACTAAATTACTATAGATACACTGTGTAACATTTATCGTTATGTACCTAGACTTGTTTTCCTCTACGAGACTCCCTTGTTATTTCACAAATTTTTTGACTAACAAAACTCATCACTATTACCACAAGTTTACAAACCACAATCCTGCTGGACTGATTGAAAATGCTACTACCAAAATAAAAATTGTTGTACATATACCATAAAACACTTGTCACCAACAAGTAACAATCCGTTAAAATAATTCTCTTTGAACTGTATATACGACTTTAGCTGATAAAACAATCATTTCACAAAGGATGCAACCTTTTGACAAGGTATTAGACCGTAGTTAGATTAGCCAACGTGTCTATAAAAGTTTTAAATCCATTTGTACACACAACCAACAAGTGAGCACGTTTACTACAAAGAGTATGCAGAGAAATCAGGCACATTATCTTGTCATTCAAACAATCAGTCTGTATAACCCTACCTATATACAATCACAACAATGCATTTTTCTCGCGTTACCCCAACAAATTTTTCTACTCGACTCTACTAGGGAAAAGGCAAATAAAGCTATTTTATAATCCAGATAAATATCATTCGGAAAATTTTATTTACAATAAATATTTTAATCGCAACATGATATGAAGTGACTAGAATGTAGAATTGTATGCATTTTCTGTCAGAGCAAAAATGAAATAATTCGCCAAATAATGATGCCAACTCTAACTATGGACTCTAATTCTTTCGAATCAATTTATTGTAATTGGTTTATTTCAAAAATGTTATGGTAGTTTTGGTAGTGATAGATGATGAAATAAGGGGTCTCGACAAAAAAATGTAATTTATCAAAATCTAAAATAAGGAACGTCATGCACATTCGTTAAATGGTATATATTTATAGTATCGATTGAAATAGTCATACGGACAGTGAATTGTACCAGGTACGCAATAATACCAAAAGCAGGAATGACTTTTGCAATGGTGGATATCAATAATAATGAAACAATTCGAATAGAGTTTAAAAAGATGTTTAGGATTTATGATGAGCTGTGCTGTCACTAAATAAGTATGATTACATAATGCCAAAGTGTTGCACAATTTTTCTCTAATTATATTACAAACTCGTACAGCTATACACTTTTTACGATAATTGTAATCATAACAATGTACACAGACCATTTTTGCATTCAACTTACCCGAAAAATGTGTTCTGTGCATACGACAGTTCCTCTTTGTGTTTATGATGATTACCTTTTTCAGTTGTTAAATATATTGTCGATAAAATGGACCGGTTCCACTTTTACTCGATAAAGATATTAAAACTCAAAACGAATCAGCTTCTTTTCTTATTTGACTTTTAGTTTTCACAATTTTTTCTTGTTATTTTTTTCTAAATGTCAAATAAATCCAGTGAAAACCCTGCCTGTGATTTTAAAATTTTATAAATTACAATAAGGATTGATAGATTAAGAATAAAATAGAGCACAACAGATATGTAAAGTGGATAGTACAGTGTTACACAAGAAAATACCTTCATATAAGCACAAAAAATCTACTGTTAATTTTTTTATTCATTTCATCTATATCTAGAGCTATTCCAGTCAGTCGTTTTCTTTTTGACCGAACTTTGAGTAATCAGTTTAAAACTAATAGGAGGAAACATAATTGGTCATCAAGACCGAGTGTGTATACTATAAACTTGTAAAATACGTAATAGATATTTAAATATCTTATAATTATGTTAGATTATCGTTAAGGTTTTTATACCAAGCAAAATATGCAAATCCGTAATGACCCGTGTATAGGGCAGATTAATTACTACGATTATTACCGAGTTAGATTGAACTAGAGATATATGTTTATTGATATAAATTTGCATTATTATATCATGTCTGATTATATCTTATTTGAAAAATATTATGATGATGATGATGATTTCAGTTTCTATCTCCGTCAGGAGAACTATGAAGATTTTTTTCTTTAACCATTGTGCGTACAAGCTTCAAAGCAAAATATTTAGTTTTCTGTGAAAAGCCAAGTCATTAGATGTAAGAAAAAAGAATGAAATATTAAAATAGAAACTCTTTATGTTCCTGTATATTATTTTCGGCAGAATTACGATGCATCTCGCAATGCGATTACTACCGTTATTATTGTTATTACTAAATTACGTTTTGTCGGAACAACATATAAAGCGCTGTTTTGTACTGGTATTCTGTAAATATCAACTTATCATTATTCTTACTTATATATTTATAATTTATTCATGTAATCATGTACACATTATTGAACAGGTTGGCTATAACTTTCGACAAAGTATGATTGTTTATACATCGGCACCACTATATTGTACTCGTCGTTGATAATATCCTCTAAGTAAGTAAAAGTGGCGTAATACGTGTGGAACCTACAAAGCAAACGAAGAAAAGGTGCTAAAATCCAGTATGTAAGGAAAATTTTGAAAATTTATTACCTGCCGATTTAATTAATGTAAAACTGGACTCTGTTCCATCATCATCATAGTTTGATTATTATTATTATTATTAAAGTGGTAAGGCGAAATCAATGTATTAAAGATAATTATATACCATTGAGGATTTATAGAGTACCTATTAATCTATGTTTACAATTCGTGTATTCGCGTGTGTACGACCATGTCCGGAACAGAAAATGATGTTAAGGTGTCAACTACATAGAAAAAGAACAAGGTGTTAAAAAGGTTTTTTTGTGCAAATATTTATATAAATAGAAGATGACGATGCTGTTCTTCTGTGGGCTTCTCATCAAGGTTACTTTTTTTCATGTAACAAAAATAGAGTTTATCAAATTTCAGGAAAATGTTCATTTTAAAAATTAAATTAGATTATTATTATTAATAATTTATTTCTTGTATAAAAGTATAATTGATTAATGTAAAATTTCGATTGATTTTCACAAAGTTTGTGAATTTGACAAATTTAAAGCGCTTTGAAATGATTTGGTGTAAAAATGAACAGAGAAGACCCTGAGAAAACAGTTGACACTTTTTTTAAAAAAAATAGGCATCTCAACGTGCCATAAAAATTTCCTAATAAAATAATAATTATAATATTATATGAAGAAAACGTTTACAGCTAAACAGAAAGTGAAAAATAAAGGGAAAATAAAAAATGTTTCAGTTTCTCCTTTTCAAAAATAATTTTTTTATGTACTGTCGCTGTATTTATTTCTTCCTCATTTCATCATTTGGAAATGATTTTTTACTTGGAAATACTATTTATTGCTTTTCATTACTTTCCCCGAATGTGCATTTCATGTGAAATGTCATTAAACAGGCATCCACACATCATTATGCATGGAAATTTCATGTATCTTACAGCTCTGACAACGTTTGTTCTGATAACCGTTATGGTTGAATGAAGTTGTATATGATGATGGCATAACTATAAAGGTTAACTAATTGTTGTTGCTCATTTTGCTAAAACCGTAGCCGTAATTCATTCCATATTCGTAGTAAACCATTTCACTTTCCATTTCCACTTGTCTTGGCTACTATTAATTCAACTCATTGTTTGATATTACAACAAAGATCAGCTAATATGAAGATAAGCACCCAACAAAATATATCTCTATGAAATGAAATCACTTGAATATATATAAGGTATGTGTCGTGTATCGTGTTATCGGAATAACGTGTCAACAATATTTAGCATGCACAAACAGTCTACAGCAGTACTTATGAATATGTCAGAGTCAGAAGTTGTATCAGTATGACAGCTGCACATGAGATTTTACTATACGAGTAGGACGGATGAAACAAATCATAATGATCATAAATGACATCGGACTGAAGTTACCAATGCAACGACATTCTGGTAATTAATGCGTCATTAAGTCATTGTACCACCTACTATGGTGCTACGGTACTCGGTAAAATATAAAGTTGTGGTTGGGGTTATATGCACAGTGATAACTTTATTTATACTAAAACCAAACCCACAAGCGTCATTTCTTAAAAGTTGCTCTCTGGGTTGCCGAAAGCATTGTACCTAAACCTACGACGAAAGGAACGAATGCTTACAGCAAAACAGTCGTAATCCCGAGTACTGACAAATAAATGTGAGAGCTACAAAATGTAAACATTGAACTAGAACTTGTTGCGTTTAGTACATGGTTTTCATTGCCTAAAAAGCAATGTTTTTAAGCAGAAAAATCATTTCATTACGTAAAAGCACGCACTTTGATTTCTTTTCGTGGCACAAACTCTCTTGTTTTGGTACACAATTTTATTTGTTAAACTTTTAATTTTAATCCGTGAATTGTGGCGTAATCTACGCTTGATAGAAAAAGTGTGGTATATAATAAAAGAATTGGAATTTTTAGTAGATATTAAAAAATACAGTGTAGCCTCATCCAAATATTTTTTTTCTTCCTGGTCTTGCCAAAAATGAATGGAAGGCAACACTATGAATAAAATATGCGCATATTTCAACGGAGATGCAAAATGTTAAAAGTAGATAATATATATCCTCTTCAAACTACATACACACTATTTGTGAGTCTATTACCACTAATGAATATTAGCATTTCTTTCATACTTCCACTTTTTAGGTGAGTATTTTTGCTACAACATAAAAACGGGATTAGTTGCGTTGCGCTGTGATCGTTGTTTAATTAGTAGCCTAAACTTTTATAAACTGTTGTAACAAGTAGTGGTACGCTTCATTTCACACTTATTATAAGACAAACTCAAATATCTTATTGTAAAGTAATAAGAGGCGAAAGAAAAAAATATGTTCGCAAATTAGAGCCTCATACAAATCTTGAAATGCAATAAATCTTTCCGGGTTAATAGTCGTGTGTTAACTCAGTCAGTACTTTAAAATCCAATACAAATTGAATAATTGATTGTAGGAAAAGTAATTGAATGAATATTATCTTGTCATAATTAAATTATCGTCGCAGTAATTTTTATTTCTTTTGGAGCTTTGTTTGCAACACATAATTGGTTCCTCTAGACTCGTCTAGCGTCTTGTAGACATCAGTCAGACATCCTACACGACGAAGACAAAAAGTAATACCTTTCCTGGGTGAAGAGGATGAAACGTTGAAACGCGTTTGAGGTACATTTTTTAAAAACATTTTTGTTTTCGGGTACACATGCAAACAACAAAGTAACAAAAATACAAGTTTGCCTGCTGTTTACGTGACTTACCACTTGTTTACTACCGCACACATTTTTTTTTATCCACACAACTACACTCAAGAACAAGGTCGGCTTGACGAGAAAGAAGCTGACAAAAAATGAAATGGATCAGTGATGCCGGTGTGGGCGGGGGGAACGCGTATCTGAGTGAGTATTTGGGTGTCTTTACATTTCAAATGTTTTGTCAATGCCGCAACCTTTACGTGTGTTTATATTTGGCGCTTATGCTCGTGTAGTTCGTTATCGTTTACTCTCATTCACTTAAGTTTTGTTACCCGCCAGCTTATTTAGTGGATTTTACGAGGATGACATGTTCCTCATGTTTTTATTGACTTGTTCCCATTGTTTTTATTTTGTAAAAGATTTGTGAAGTTTGGCGAAAATTTTATCGTGGTGGTGGTGATGACTGCCATTAGTTGGTTTACATTATGCATGTTTTGTTGGTTAGTAAATGGTAGTAAAAGGCTTTTAAAATATAGGTTGCCTGTGTCAATCCACGAGTGCATATACCCGTCATGTAAAATTAGACGCGTTATTTGTTTTTTTAAATAAAATTATTAACTCTTTTATTACCTCATCCATATTTAAACCAAGTTTTGTTTATAAACTACACACAATTATGATAATTTTACTACAGGGAGCAATTACCATGCAACGGCACACACTCTTATGCAAAGCGACAAAAACATATTATTTTCTGTTTTTAAATTTTAACTACTTCTCATCATTATTCTGGTTGGTTTAGGGCGTCTCTGAAAGACCACAGTAGCGTCTAAAATGTATTTAACAAAAGTCGCAAAATTACAGAAAATATTGTTCCTTTTCCACGAGAACAAGTTGAAAGAAAATATCGCTTTCATTTTTCCATACTACTACGACGTCTCATCGTCATCCATCATCAAAGGTCTGCAGTTGATTATATGCGTCTTGCTCCATTGCTCTCAATAACGTTATCTGACTGAATTATTGTGTTGACTGGCACTACTGTGTGGAGGATGAGGTCGAAAACAAAGATAAAACTTGCGGCTTCTCGTTTTTGTGCATTTTATTTAAAATCTGTCACAAATCTTAATACTTTTTCATATTGTTGATTAAACACAATGATAAATATTACGTGGGGGTTTTCACACATTTATGTCTCACTTTGAATATGCCAACAACTTTTAATACATCTACTTGTTGTTCTACCATTGTCGACAAAATTTTTTAAGCAGCTTTCTTACAACTTGCTATCACATCGATCGATCCTTCCGTTTTTATTGCAACAAAATAACTTATTTTAAATAAGCAACAATTTCAGAGTTGGCTTAAAATATGTGAAATCTTCCACTAAACCGCACCGTTAAATCACTATTTCGTATTAGCAGAGCACTATGCTGCATACTCTAGTTCCTCTGTTCCCTTTCTTCTTCTACTGACGTAATTGAAACTGGTTTATTGAAAGGCACACTTCTTCCCACTTCTCTGCTTTACCCGACGATAATATAATGATGACCACGAAACATGCATATTCATTATATGGTTATGTATTACTTTCCAATTTCCGACCCAAACTCAACTGTCAAATTATTCATCTGGTTGCATTGTACACTAACCAGAAGGAGATCAGAGACGGCCTACACAAGTGCACAAATATCTGGGCTAATATCGGCACTTGGCTGCACCAGCAAAAAAAAAAAATTTTGTGCAATCTGTAAGAATATACCGACAACTAAGAAGTAAGTAACAGAAACTTGGCGACCGAAAAGGTGGCATTATTTTATTTTTCTTATTATTCCTCGCTTCTCTTAGTAAACACGTCATAAAAAATGAGCATCCACCTTGTCGTTTTAACACCGCCTTTGTATTTGTACTCACTTATGAAGACGACGATGATGAGCAGCAGCAAAAATCCATAATAATAATTCCTTTCATGCATCCGTAATAAAAAAAATCTGCAATCTCTTCCTTGTCACTTGGTTTACCCAATACCGGACGACGACGTTGCCAATAAGCCATTAATATTAAATGAACCATTAAAAGCATAATCTTAACAACAATTATACATTAAAAAATGCATATGTAACTTGGTAAAACGACTCTTCAGATTGATGATGGTGAGTTTCTTTGTAGCTCTGTTGACAACCACAAACACAACAACTTACTTGACACCTTTTTGTATCCTTAGCTGACAGTTTGTTGACCATCAAGTATCATAATAATGCCCACCATTTAAAAGAAAACATCTGTTTATCGTTCCAAATTATGAAAAGTGGAACAAAGGTCTTCAGGGGAAAAAGTCATCCATTTTAATCCTTCCAGATAAATGGGCAAAACAACAATATTTAAAAATAATTATTAATTTAATTTAAAATAAAAATAACTTTCATCTCTGTTGCAACTACATAGCTCCTGTTTAGTTAAATTACAACGTACCCCAGGACAAGTGTTTTGTCACTCAGGAACATCCTCATCGTTCTTACAATCACCTTGGTTGTTGTTGTTGTGCGTCCATGTGTGTGTGTGTGTCTTTGTGTCTGTTGTGTGAGTGAATCCACAGAAAAGTTGGTGCGCGCACTCATTTTTCCTAAAACACCAGCATATCAAAACATATAGAAAATCATAAAACTTTACAACTTTTACATTTTTTGTGGAATTTTTACTACAGGATTTATGATGATAATAACCAAAGCTGCTGCTGATATGCAAGCTATCATTCATCATCATACGCGCATTGTAGTGCAAGTGCCGATGACAATGGTAAAATCAAAATCTCACTAATCCTCCATCACACACACGTGGTGCTGCGTACCGTCCGCGCAGCAGCAGCAACAGCAATGTGTCATATATTTATTCCGTCTTTCGAAATCATTATTTATTTATATTTTCCTATTTTCTGTATACCGTAGAAGTTCACACTTGCCCATTTTGTTAAAGTAAACTGTTTATATATTTGTGATGCAGCTTTTGGTAAAGCATGTTCTGCCACGGGCGTCCATTTATCAACCAATATCATTACTTCTGGTTAGGATTGAAAGGCAAGAGCTCTCTCGGCTTTCCTATTCCAGCTAAAGTATCTTTAAGCTTCACTGTCACTGTTGTTGTTTACTACGAGGTACATGACGTGTGTGTGCGTACCTTTTCCTATTATCACCAATCACCACCACCATTTATTTCTGTAATCTAGACAAATATGCTTTGTAGATGTAAGACGGGTAAAGAGAACGCTATGCATTTTTCCATCAAACTACCTATATCGTCTTTGTTCCTGGCTTTGTCCCGAGGATCAACTTGATCGTCGTCAGCAAAATTCTTATTTTGTGGAATTCAAAGAAAAATTTTCATGTCTGAATAAACCAACAGCCAACCAGTCTCGGTGTACCCGTTTCTATCCCTTAAAAGCTTCATGTATTAAACTAATATATGTGCCTATCCCGTGCACTAAATACGACAAAAGTTAGTTAGCACCCAAACGTGTTCCCATCTTGTGACATCATAATATACAGAGAAATACTGTGAATGATGAACCAACCACGATGATGATATGACATGACTATATGAATGCGGACTGAATTGTATATAAGCTGGAGCAAGGAGACATCGTGGCATCAGTTCAATTTCATTGTCACCATCAGTCAGAATATTTCAAGTTGGGCAGTTAGTCAAAAGAAAAGATAGGAGGAGGCGGACGACAATAAAAAGACGCGCTAGTACCAGGTCAGCTTTTTTTAATATTTTTATTACGACGAATACTACTGCTACGTAGTAAGCAGTAACACACTTGTACCAGTGCCAAAAGTGTTAATAGGTATTATTGTTATGGCCATAAGTCACTACTTTGAAGCAGTAGTTATTACCGCATAAACACACATTTCACACACAGGACGACGGTGCTACCTCAACAAGTACTCATTTTGGTCGAAAAAATATAGTTGGTGCAGAAAAAAAGAGAAAGCGACCAGCTTCTCTCTGCGTATATATTGGTGTGGTCAATGGTCAATCAGAAAAGTAACACCTGTGCATTACTACTACCACTACAGTTACAGGAATAGTATACCTAATAGAGACACAGTTATAGTAAGCCCTTGAAAACGACAGGGTCGTTAGTTTAAAAAAAGACTTCAAAGTGATCATTGTCAACTTATCAACATGGCTCCACAATCGGCAGCAAACGATAGGGAAAATAGTGCGACTACCATGGATCCCGCTCTGGGTGACGCAGTGATTACAGTAGATCTACCGTTGCCCAATGACAGAAATGAGGACCCGGTTGTGGATGAAAGAAACCGGCGTAATTTGACGTATATCCCACCAGTGATCTTGCCCATTGACGTGGAATCCTCTCTGAAGAAACAAGATGTGATCGAACCGTCACAAAAGACGACCAATTACTCCGACTACAGTTCCTCCGACGAGGATGAGGATTCTGAGGATGATGATACCTCGTCTCACAGTCAAGCGTAGCATTGTTGGCGCCGCCAGTTCCAGTGATAACTCCTCCACATCCTCTGGTAGTTCTACGGACGTTTCCGGAACGTCGCCCACGCCTTCCGAGAAACACTCCGGGTTACCGATAAGCAAGCGCTCTTGTTGGCGAAAATACCGGGGAATGATGTTGGCTATTCTGAGTAGCTTTATATTTTCTGTGTCTGCTCTCTTGGTGAAAAAGCTGGAGACCTACGACCCGTTCAACAGTGCTCTGTACAAGTTTCAGGGAGCCCTCCTCCCAGCGATACCGCTGCTTCTTCAAAAATACTATTGCAGTAAAAAGGGGCCCAAGGTGGTGGAAGCGGTGTGGCCTTTGACGGAACAGAAAAAGATCAAGACTTTCGGCTTGGTTTTGGTAAGTATAGCAAAATACAATCCGGTTTTTCTACTATTACAAATTCCTGGCTTTGTTCCCTAGTTAAAAGTAGATCAAGGTGTGTTGCACGTGTGCTCATCCTCCAGAAATTTGTTGTAAGGTTAGCAACTACGTGACAAGTGAAGAGTGAAGGTGACAAAAGGGATAATTTTAGAAGAAAAATCCAAATACCTGTTTATTTAATTTTTCGTTTTTCTCTCGTTTTTCCTTGTAGCTGAGAAGCTTCTTGACGTGCAATGCTCTCCTCCTGCATTTCTTTTCACTCAAGTACCTACCCATCTCGGACGCTTTGACCATCTCAGCAGCCACTGTAAGTAACCCATCATCAATTATCAGCACAAGTCCTTACAAAAAATCATGCGTGCTTCGCATGGATGCCCACGTGTTTCCTTCTACCTTATATTTCTACTTTACAGCCTATTTTCGTCTCCATTTTGGCCAAAGTCTTTCTTGGCGAGAAATGCGGGTTTTCCACCGTTATCGCCTCCGTTTGTTCCCTCCTGGGCGTAGTGGCAATTGCAAAACCACCCATTCTTTACGGCAGCGAATCTTTCGATAAAGATGTTTTGGTACGATTTTTCGTCATCTTTTTCACGTGATAACTGACACGGGGAATAAATGATTTTTACTAAATGCCTGGATTTTCTTTTGTAGATCGGTACCGGAATCGCCTTTGGCTGTACTATCCTCAGTGCCACTTCCTTCATCACCCTCCGCTATATCCGAAAAGTGCACTACTCTGTCACCACTTTGATGTACGGCACCTGGGGGAGTATTGAAAATCTTGGGATTATTCTCCTCGTCCCCGGGCTCGCTTTGGTGATTCCCGCGACTGGAAGAGAATGGGGGTTTATTGTGGGTCTGGCAGTGCTCACCCTCTTCGGTCAAGTTGCCATAATCCTCGCTATGAAATTAGAACAGGCTGGTCCAGTTTCCCTTGTAAGGACGTTTGATGTATTGTTTGCATTTGTTTTTGACATCGCCTTTTTGAGTAGGTTACCCGACATGTGGAGCATGATCGGGGCGACCGTGATTGTACTCTCGGTTGTTTTTGTGGGGCTTCGCAAATGGGTCAAGGGCTTCCCTAGGAGTCACCCAATTAGGAGGAGGCTCAGATTTATTACTTTATAATCGGGATGCCATATGTGATTTTTTTTTAAAAAAAAAAGGAGAGCCAAGTGCACAGTCCTTTTGACTAGTCCAAACCTTTACCTTATATATAGGATTTTTATATTTAAAAAAACAATGATTTCATGACAAGTGTCTAGAGAGCTTTTAACGCTTATCAACAAGATGGTTGTGATGTTTATGTATACCTTGTTATGATGGACCGTTATGTCACGGCATTTAAAAATTTCCCTACAAAAGAGGTTTTATATCAAGATGTTACTCTGTTATAAATTTAAATAGAATTATATTCAAATTATTTAGTATTTATTTTACAAATTAATTTATTTAATAAATATATATAAACGTTTACAAGATTAAAATAAAATTTATGTTTTAAACTTTTCGTGTAATTTTCGAAAATTTAAATTTTGTTACAAATTTGTCATCTTAAGAAAATGCTCCCCCTGGGCTGCTTTCAGTTTCATTTCTACATTTTTGCTCTTACCTGTTTGACGACATTGCGGTTTTTACTTCCATCTAGTATATGACATCATATAATTATGATTATTATGACCACACAACGATGCAGGCGCGGATTATTATGCCATGTTTAGTAAGGTGTGCACTGCATTGTTGTTATCTTTTTTTGGCATAAAAAAATAATTTGCAAGAAAGCTTATAGTAGCATATTGCTATTTACTGAAAATGGTCATTTTTGGCCATTTTCTTCTTTTTTTCTACCTTGCTTGGCTTTGGTTTTGTACGTTGTAGTTTCAAACTTATTTTTTCATTTCTTTTGTTTTAATTACGATACACACATGCGATGCGAGTGTAATAATATGATAAACTATGGTGGTTTGGCACTCATGACATGCGTCCATCAGCTTGATGATCATAATACTGTAACTTTTGATATTTACTGTAAAGCATAATATTTTTGTTGTTGTTGCAATTTGCGGTTTTTCACTGAAAGAGTTTTTAAAAAATGAATACATAAGTGTGCCCTGCACTTTTATTACTTTTCCTTGCTGAACCGTTGTCATGACTCATAATTATAATTTACAATAATAATCGCAAATATATACCAGGTAAACAGACAAGAGAAGAGCTTGCCAGTTGGGATTTGGGATGACGACGACGAATTTTGTGAGCCAGCACTTATATGAATGATGATGATGATGGGAAAAGTAATTCAATTCTAATTTGATTCCCCCACACACTCTTTCAAAACTCATGCAATATGAGACGACACTCTGTGGTGATGATTATGAATGCGAAATGACATGACATGACTCATAAAAATGACTGGGTATACAAATTCCTGCTTTCATATAGGTACATCCACCATACACGGAGGAAGTTAAAATTATAAATTCTCTGTTCTCTCCTCTGGCAAAACAAACGACGTTTTGGCATTGGCAGCAACAGCAACAACTTGAGAGTCAGTTATTTTTGGTAAGTGTGTCTAAATGAGGTTATTGCACTGGCAACTATGGCTGTGTGAGTATTCTATAGGTATCAAGCATTCTGTAGGCATACCAGAAATTATTTAGGGAATTGTTAAAATTTTGAAAACCCTTACAAGTTTGGTTGGAGACCGTATAGTATGTTGACCGTCGACGACAACCCGCTTTCTCCTACGCTTCATCAATTATTTGTAAAATTTGACTCCATGACTGAGCTATACCTGTTATTAAAATTCATGCTGTTATGATAAGTTTACACCTGCCTTTACTAGAGAGTCGGTACAAATCGTGCGGATTCATAATGATTTTATAAGTATGGGTTTATGCACGTTCAGTCCACAAACTCTCTATTTCTATGCCTTACTGACGGGCACAATGTTGCTGATGTGGATTTGGTTGGGACAATAAACGCAAAAATACCATTACATTTGGGATTGTTAGAACGAAATTATGTCATATAATTTATTTATGAAAATTTGTGCTAGTATTAAATGTGAGAGTATTTCTCTCTCTTGTATTTCCAAAGGTCATCCAAGTTATTTGCCCGTGTTTGTGTTCGTCCATTCTGATTCTGACAAAAGCGGTTATGCTGACAAAAAGTAGATATAATTTTTTTCTTCAAAAAGTACTACAATATACATAAATGTCATTGTGTAATACCGTAAACGTAAATATCTATTCAGCGATAGCGAAGCAATAAATGTACTTTTTGCAAATCAATAATAAAATACATTGGTTGAGATATGTTCAAAGTAGGGATAAAATAATGTATGATTTTTCACATCTGTCAATATTTAAATAGTATAATTTAATTCTATGGTGTGTCCTGGTTTTAACAAACTTTGAGAATTGAGAATGAAATGGTATTAACTGCCAATAAATTTTCGAAAATTCATTTTTCTTCAAAAAGTACTACAATATACATAAATGTCATTGTGTAATACCGTAAACGTAAATATCTATTCAGCGATAGGGAAGCAATAAATGTACTTTTTGCAAATCAATAATAAAATACATTGGTTGAGATATGTTCAAAGTAGGGATCAAATAATGTATGATTTTTCACATCTCTGTCAATATTTAAATAGTATAATTTAATTCTATGGTGTGTCCTGGTTTTAACAAACTTTGAGAATTGAGAATGAAATGGTATTAATTGCCAATAAATTTTCGAAAATTCACGATTAATCACATCACGTATCAAATGTTAATTAATAATTAATATTGTTTCCGTAACTTGTGTGACAACACAAGTTTTATGTTTTCAAAAACTATCGTCATTGATACATATTAAAGCTGCCACCAATCAATGGACTATGACAGTCGTATAAAAATCAATTTTCAATAAATGCCAGGCAAAGCCACAAGTTTCCTTAATATTTACAAAGCATAACAATTATTGGTACGTCAGCAAAAGACATATTCCAAGTGGGAAATATCTATCCTGAAAAAAAATCTAATAAAACGACGACGTAAAATGTATAAAGCCCTCTTATATAACACAAACACAGCCAAGATACTAACTAGTGCATATGGTAATGGTAATATGGCAATACTCCTAAAAGCCCTCGACAAACCCTTTCAAAGACGCGATCATGCTATGCATGTTGTGCCACGGTACCATACATACAATTTCAAGTTCCATTGACGTTCAAATTCAAAAGTATATCAGAAATTACTGTCTGTATATTATTTACTTAATAGTTTTTCTTAAAATAAATTTACTTATTTCCAAGCTTGTTGGTATTTTCCAGATGAAAAATATATAATGATTCTACTACCGGTTTCAGCTCGTGGACATAAGCGGTGTAGTAGTAGTAAACTCGTAGCTCGTGTACGTGCTTGACACATTTTTTATTCATGCAGTATTTGTATTTGCATGAAGCTGTCATTTAGTATAAATAACTATAATTGGCATAGTGGTCGGCAGTTTTAGTTAAGCGAACGGCAATAATACTTTGGGCATTTTCTATCGAAAATCGGTCATCGTTACTCCTTCCCATTTTGTGGTGAATTGTGTGCTTGCATGTTTGTAAGGTTAGTTGTGTTTTGCGTTGTTGTAAATGCTATTTACGTATTCTAGTAGAATATTTTTTTTAAGACCTTGTCCAAAATCGGATAATACGTGTTATTGTTGTTTACGTAATAACACAATATACCCAATTATCCCCATGACAATTCCATATCTTCCTTAATCTTACAAATGAACGGTTACTAGCATTTCTTCCGTGATTAGGAAATCAGTATGGCGGCTATGGCGCCTGGCCGTATCGCATGCTACATGCACGAGTTGATCGTGACATGATGGACGTAGAAATTAGTGATGCAAGTTTTCGGAAACATTTCAATTTCTTTCATTGTGGCTGACTCATACTCTACGATTTGTGTCTTGTCTTTAAACGTATCGAACGCATATCATATCGTCTCGTCTCAAGTATACTTGCTAGTTTCGTGAACACTGGGAAATCTGGTCAGCTTTGTAAACAAATTCCTCCTGATATTGAAAAACGGTGAGAGAAGCGTATTTTTTTATTTCATGGTTTCATATTTCTTGATATTTTATTTTATTACAGACATTATGGACAAAAGTGCAAATTGTAGTAGGAACTTATCAGCTCCTTGTCGTGAATCGGCTCCTATAAAGTATGCCACAAAGTATGTTTTTGTGCGACCCCATTCCACACCCGAACCCCGTCACAAAGTCCAGCTGATTCACGATCCCATAATTTACCAGCACTTGACAGAATTGTTTCCTTCGAAATATTTGAAATGTCTCAGTAATAACAACAATGAAGAGCCCCATAACAACAATGAAGAGCCCCATAACAACAGTGACAAACGTAGAAAAATGGAAAACTTTGGGGGAATACGATTTATAGTCCGGGATAATAGCCAAAATAGTGCACAACAACCAAAAACACAGCCACCGCATTAACAGCAGTTTTTTGTATCGATGTAGCGATAGAGATTTTAAAAGAGCGCTTGTAAAAATGGAAAGTGAAAGAAGCCAAAAAGGGGAAACACATTTTCTCTTCTTAAAGTGCCGCGGTAATTTTGATTATAAACCCGGAATTACTTTTGTAAAAACAAAAATTGTACATCACGACAAACGTGATTTTCTCCTTGCGAAAAGGACCATGGGAACAATTTTAAAAGACATTATTATTGTGTATATGTAATATGTGAGTATTTTTCGAGAGATTCATAAATAAATAGTTTCATCATGACAGATTTTTAAATTGTGTGTCACACTATTTTATCCACTGTGCCCAACCGGCGTAATAATAATAATAATGTTTTAATATTACATTATTTTTTTCCATGCGTAGTTATTCATCATATACCACCAACCGAGCAAACTAACATTAACTTATGATATATTTTTTCTTGTGACACTTTTTATGTTATAAAAGTTTTGACGTTTCTTGTGTTTCCTTACATCTTTACTTATGTTGAAACAAAATGTCATTACTACAATTTTGATTGTCCCCAAAAAAATTGTGATGACTGTCATCCTTCTCATTCTCATCATTTTTTCCGTTCACGCCAAACATTAAACTCCCAAGTAGGTGATTAGCTTTCATATGTGTTTGTGTCTTATTCAAATTACTTTGCGTTTCAGTCCGCCATTAATTTCTCCGCTATCGCTGTGTGAGAGTCCACGTGAAACATGCCACGACAGAGAAAAAACGACAGCTGGCAACAAATCATGAAAAAAACCAACTCATTTTTGATCTTCGTTGTACAAAAAAAAACTTCCGCGGTAAAAGCTGTCTGTAATTTAAAATAGATTGGTCCGGTTTCATCGCCACTCGCGAGACCGCTGAGGGTCTAATTATTGTGAATCGTAACCGATTCAAGCGTTATGGCATGGTTCCATTTTCATTTGAATAATCATTTGATAAAGTGACAGTATCGTAATTTCTTTTCACGTTTTTTATGCGCCCAGATCTGTGTACATTTAATCAACATTTTTTATTCTTGCTCTGATATTCATATACACACAATATCCTTCATCAATTGCAAAGGGGATTTTTTTGGCAATTGCACCACCGCTGGCGACAGTGTCGACAATGTAAAGGCAAAAAATAATAATAATTTGATCCTCGCTTTACTATTATCCCATTCACCTCCCAGTCTCACATGTGTTTCCCTAATTAGCGCCGCTCTATTATTGCCATTCGTTTCGTCCCTTCATCATCTTATTACCGTACAATTGTCGCCGTTGTGTTTAATCGGTCATATTCATTATACAGTCAATTACGCTCACAGGAGGTTATCACGTTACACCAATCTAACTTTACCTACACCTATGTCACCGTACTCGCATTCAGAAGAGCACTGTTGTCAGTCGTCGTCGTCGTCACCCAGAGACAAAATCCCATGATAACAACATGATTCTCGTTGAGAGATCCCTTTTCTTTCTCCTCTCTCTCTCTCCCTTACTGTTCACTATTCACCTTCTCAATTCTCATCATGCGGTTAGCACGGTTGTTATTGTTAACACATGTAAATAAAATATTCCACATCACCGCACCATCACCACCACCTTCTTCATTTAATACATTCAGTCTATCAATACATCTCTCGCGACAATTTACATTTTTATTGCACCCTCCCACCCACATGAACTACATTGTTGCCGATCTGTACAAAATCAGCTCGTTTTATTCCTTGTACCTCCCTTTTTTAAAAGAGCACCGGCGTGGCTCGGTTGAACCGTCGTTACATTTCTCGTCTCCTTGTTCTGTTGTCGTGATCAAGTAATCGTTGTAAAATATGTATTTGTGATTCCTCTACATTGTCGCTACACATTGTCACATAATATTGGCTACGTTGACATCCATCATCGCCGCACCGAGTGTGTAGTCTCGAAAAAGTAAATATAATATAATATATCTTCCTCCTTCTGCAACCCTGCAAAATGCGCAAAACAGTGCAAAATCAACAGTATATGTATCAACAATACACCAACAACTTGTTCGTCGTGTTCCGTCGTTTTCATATAACTCTGTTATATAGCCCATCTCATTACGTTGTATGTGACGAATCGTTACTAACGATAGTGACGCTACAACGGCGCTAGTACAGAGTGTGAGGTGAGGTGGTATTTGATGATGACGATGTGTAGCAGGACTGAATTACATTGTTACCTGAGCAATGTGACGATGATACGGCTGTTCTTTTTTTCTTGTGAGAAAAGTTTTCTCAACGACTTCCTCTTTAACATGTGCCTATATACCACCGCCGCACAATTAAGGGTATACCATAAACTAGTAATAATAACAATACCCAAGTTTTTTTCAACGCTGCAGAAGCAGCAGCGTCTTTTAAATAATGTTTGAGGCGAGCAATACAATAAATTATAGTAAAGCCGCGGTGATGATGGTGGAGGTAGCGCACATGACACTTGCCGAGGTATGAATATATACACACTCATATACATACAAACTGCAGAGCTTGGAATGAATGAAACTTGCTTCATTCTCAGCTTTACTAACGCCGCCGCCGCAACTGCATATTGTTGCACTTTGTTGCTTGTAGGCATTGTTGCGGTTCTCTGATTTTTGCTGTGCGCAGCGTTTATAGCTTTATACACTGTCAGTATGTAAATGTACATTTTAAACGAGCTGATAAATAGTGTGTTTCTTTTAAAATTGTGAGGGAGTCAGTAAGGCAGTCAGTCAGTCGGATACTTTGTCACCGGATGGAGCATGAAAAATATCTAGGCTGCGCGCGACTATGGTGCATTGATTTTTTTTTCACTTACAGACAACGACGACGATTCAACGCAAATAAAGACATTCATTATTATTCATGATCGAGAAAGAGCATAATAAAAAATATCTTGTAACGACGGGGGAGTAGCAAGAAGGTTGGTAGTAATAGGTGTGCGGTAAATGTTGGTTTTGTTAGTATTTATTTAATAATCTGCAGTCAGCAGCAGCAAACAGCGATTTTTTAAAGTCAAGTGAGAAAAGAAGGGTGAAGAACAGTTAGAATTTACTCAAGTGACACTGACCGCACTCTGTATAAACAACACAGATGAGAGAAATGTTATCGATATTATTGGTTACCTATTTGTGTACCTCTTATTTTGTGTCATTTTCTAAAGAGGTAACAAAAATACGACACAGGGTTGTCGTTGTCAACTTGTAACAAACGGACCGTGTAGCCGGCAAGGAAAATAAAGTTATATTGTGTGTTAATAAGTTGTGATGACCATTACACTACTACAACTTTGTGTCCTGTCTATCAAATCAGCAAAATCATTATTTTGTTGTGGGTAAGAAATTGGTCGATTGAGTAGCGTAACAGAAAAGTGTGAAAACCGTGATAAAGTGTTTGTGAAAATTTTACATGCTGGTTCGTTATAACAAAATATTATAAAAGAATAAAGTTTTCGGCGTGAAAGATTGACTGGGGAAAAAGAAAATAGAAA
>JAHZNB010000583.1:0-13706 GCA_027744295.1 Callyntrura guangdongensis | reverse complement strand
CCGCCAAAAGATCGTTGCTACCGGAGGCTTATCGTGGTGAGTTATAATGATAAGACTAACATTATCTGAAAATATGAAGCCGATACTGACTTATCACGTTGTGGCATTCCCATGTTAGTGGCTGGTAATAATGTTAATAAAAATTGAATCCCTCAGTCAAGCAGTATTTCAGACATTCTTAAAGAAACAATATTTTTTGATTTTGATGACATTACTACCACGTCGACACATTACCATGTATGTACCAGAATCTGTATTAACTCACCATCATACTACTACCACCGCACCAGTTCACAGCATGGCGTGCATTTACGATGGGCCTAATTTAAAAACCCAAATTGTATTTGCTCAGTATTTTCTCCATCTGTCATTGGTGCACCTTTACTATTTACGCTTACATAACATGGTATGGTATATTTATTTAACTGTCGTTTCCTCTATCGTTGAACATGCAAATTGGAAATCAAAGTTGACTATATTTTATTTCAAGATTCTCAATAATTTAAGGGTTATATATACAGATTGAATATCATTTATGAAACAGGCTGATAACGTATACAATATAGTAACAGTCAACAGTAATAATAATTGAAGATTCAATGCAAAAAAACGTTGCTCTTGTGTTCAGTCTAATTTTGACGAGAATGATACTTTTTACTTTAACGGATCGCGGACTCAGCTTAACACTGAACTTACAATTATACCATAGATGTTACGAATACCTTAAAACACATAATAAGATACGCATTTCTTGACAGTGTGGTGCTCATTCCCTTCCCGACACCTCCTCCGTCGTTTTACATTGTTAGTACGTAGTTTTGCACCCTCCCAATGGATGGATACCTTCTACTCCTGTGTGACCTCTGTTGTTTTGAGGTTTGAATCTCCGATGAAAGAAAGCATTCAATATGTACATATTTATGTATACATATAATATTATGTATTTGGTACTGAACGAATATATGAAAAGCAGCGTAACTCGGAGACAACGTGGAAACAAACGTGGCGTGACTCCCGGTACACTATTATTATTGTTGTGACAAATGGCAATTTTCGATTGGTTTACTGACATGGTGATGATGATGATGATGATGATATCGTGTATGATATGTGTATGTTATTCCTCAATTACATTTGAATAACTTGTAAGTTAAATCAGAATAAAATATGTACTAACGACGGATGCTAGATTTTCTGTATCTTTTAATGGTACAGGTGCAGGACAATGCAACGGGCCACCACACACATTATTGTGGAATATGCAGGAACCGCTGAGTAGAAAGTTGCCCACGATATGAATCCTCTCACCATTCAGTTTTAAATATTCCACCTTGCAGTCTTCTCCCAGTTCGCATTAGGAACGAGAACGAGCCGCTTCAAGCCAATCTGAATCAGTGTCTTACACCTAAAAACCTTCTTGACTAAAGTACAAAAATATTCTAAATATTTTATTCAAATTCAAATTCTTGCGTAATCTAAAAAAAGTGAATTTCGCTAGTGAAAATATTTTCTTTACAAATAAGCAAATTTAATATATAATCATTTTAAGGAAATAATTAACTCATTTCTTTATATTTCTCTTCTGTTTATTAGTACCATCTTGTGTGTCTAATCACAACTACAACACGTCCGCGAGCAACTGTTGAATCCGACGACTGTATCAGCGACGAGAAGTGTGCCAGACATTTGCAGGGATCTCTAGGGAAAACTTACATTCGACAGCGACACGTTTTGATCGTATCAGGTACTACCTAACGTAACTTTCACCTTTATGTGTTCTCCCGTACTCGACTGTCTCGTCTGATTTACTCTCTGATAATAATACTGTGCGATTAGAACCCTTTCTTTGTTATATACCATTTAAATGTGACAAGAGTTTATTTTTTTTGTAGGAAATCTACTTGCATTAGACAACAAAAAACAAAATGAGTTCAGGAACAGGAACCGAAATTTGTAAGTCGTACTTTTGTTAAAAACAATTTACAATGTAGTAAGGAAGTGTGCACACATGTTATCGTTGTAAATTAAAGCAGATTTTTCCTCTGTGTGTGTCAGTCAGCATGTTAAATAAAGTAACATGTAGATTATGGTATACTTGACGTTTATAACCTGACTGTTACATTTTTCTTTGCAATTCCATAGTGGGAATCGTCTCCGGGATTGTTTTTGCATGTCTCATCGTTGCGTGGTTTGTAATGGAGTATGCACACCCACTTTGCTGCCAAAAAAGTGCAGAAGAGAAACCTCCAGATCTTGAGATGACTGTGGTGTCTGCTAGTGGAAATGCTAGTGCAACAGGTGGTGACAATGATGCCACTGCAGATAGCAGCGCAAACGGAGGTGAGAAAGAAAACAAAGCTTCATCTGTGGGTGAAGATAATGCAGGAGTTGAGGGAGACAATGAAATTTAAATTATACTGTTACGTTTATATTATTAAAAATATTTTTTAAAATATGTAAATTCTACACCTTTTTCTGAGAAGATGCAGTAATTTGAGTGTCCATTTAATATTTTCAACAGAGTAGTCTTTAAAGAATGTCGTAGCAAAAATATTTCAAAATGCTAACTATATGTGTACTATATTCATTTAAATTACATGTTTTAAATACTAATACTTTTTATTATATTATACTAAAAAATACAATTTTATCATTGTGACTTTGATTTTAATGAATTTACATGAATTTTTTAAATAAAAACTAACAATGAGTATAATTATTTATAACTTTGTCGGTTTGAAATTTACAATTATTAGCTCGGGTTCGGATTTTCATTGATTCTTTTGAAATCTTCTAAACAATTTAACATTCATGTAAATTAAACGTGCCTTTTAACATGCTTACTGAAACACAAACTTTACATATACCTACATATAAACTTAAATGCATATAAACTCTTCCATGATGCATTTCCAATTTCTACAGATATTGTTACCCTGAATGAAGCCTAACATTTGTAAAAAGCCATAGAAAACTACAGTGTCATTTCCAATCTTAAAAGGAGGCATGTCATCTTCATAAATATATACTGTGTTATTGAAATCTTCTAAACAATTTAACATTCATGTAAATTAAACGTGCCTTTTAACATGCTTACTGAAACACAAACTTTACATAGATATACCTAAACTTAAATGCATATAAACTCTTCCATGATACATTTCCAATTTCTACAGATATTGTTACCCTGAATGAACCCTAACATTTGTAAAAAGCCATAGAAAACTACAGTGTCATTTCCAATCTTAAAAGGAGGCATGTCATCTTCATAAATATATACTGTGTTAAGGCCTGGTGACTTTGAGCTGATTGACGAATTTCAAAAATTAAATGTTTTTGAGTTATATGTTGTAGTTTAAAATTTTAACATAAACAATATTTAAACGTTGACACCTCTGGAACTCATATGGATCAACCAATCTGAACAGAACTTGTCTTTCTTATACTATAACTGCAAACGCACTCAGCCAAGATACTAATTCGTATAGCTGTCGATTCGATTGGCGAAAACATGATGAAATTAATGTCAAAATTTCTGCTCTTTGAGAGTCAACATGTTTATGGTCGGACACGATAAATAACATATACTACCGATTTGATCGTCACTGCGAATTGATTACAGAAAATATATTTAAAACTGGATTAAAATGTCATTGAGTTTGTAATTTTTAGGTACATTATTCCATTATTGTTGATATGATTTTGTGTTGTGACGACAGTCATAGTCATAAAGCGTTGTACATTTCAAACTGCGCTACCAGATTGAGTAGTGCTAACAAAATTGGTTCAGTTATATATATGTACAGAGTCGTAGGCGTCGCAGCATTTCAGCTTCTTGAACTGTTTTATCCGGAGGACGAAATGATAGATGATTCAGGTGATTCTGGCAACGACGAGGACGAGGATGCCAAACTATAACTGAAATCCCTGAACTCCAATGTTTACTCCAAAGTTAGTTAGTTAGTTTAACTATTTCTATATTGTACATAATTATAACTACATCACTACGATTTCAAGTTTCATCTGTCATCTTGTTATGTTAACAGGCTGGCAGGAGTTCGTTTTAAAAGCGTTAGCATCGATTAAGATTATTTTATTGACACATGTATTGGATAAATATATATATACCAAAATTATCTATCGTTATCCTGTTTCTACTTGTGCTTTAATTGTTTGTTAGTAAGATTATTATTTTCTCTCAAGTTGATAAGTTTGCATTCCATATCTTCCCCAGCAACCAGTTTAACACAAGGTCATCCGACAATTACATACACAAACTGCCTAAAATGTTGAAATTGTCTATGTATACATATATGATATGTGCTATGCTTAAAACTAGTTTTCACGCTCATTAATAATTACTGATGTCACATCACATATATTCAACATAGATTAACATCCTGAATGTCCTCTTTCCCTAATCTCTGTTACTACTTTCCTTTGACAGAGTCGCCTTCCCCTTTGTTACATAATACTTATACCGATGGCTTAATACCTAATGTTGATAAATGTACAGAGTTTTCAACCTTCATCATGGTTATCCACTTGATCATATAAACTGATTTTTCTAACCCGATGACATTCAGTTAGTTGACAGCAAGCAAGCAGCAGCAACTCTACCAGTGCCGACATCAAGAGAACACCAAGTGGACAGTTTGATTTTTAACCAATTTCAGCGTGAGGTACAGCCTTATAGTATTTCATAAAGGATTTTACTTTCTTAAAAAATACTCTATAAATGGTGCGTATAGTGTTGAGATGTGTGTATAGTTTAAATGGTTGCACCCCAGAAATCGATCTGCATAATTAATTACATGACTTTATCCAGTCACACATTGCCATGCCAAATGCCAAACCTTTTTGGCAGATTCTTATCTTCTTTGCATGCCATAAGCCTCTTTTATTTTTGTCAGTGCATTGCATATTACGATTGTTTTTCTACACCAATCTGTTTTCAATCCTCTCCTATCTCCATCGTCGTTGACTTTTTTGAGTGACTCTGATTGATCCCAGGTTTATCTGTCAGAAAAATAAAACGAATCTGGAAGTGCATGACGTCCTTCCTAAAAGCTTAATCAGTCACAAGTTACAACACAAGTAAGTATGTAGACGGTTTCAGTTCAATAATGTTGTCTAGAGAAAATACTTAACCAAATGCCTTCATCATTGTAGCCATTTCACTGCAAATAGAACGGTAATGTTGCCACTCATCAAATTCCATAAAAAACAATATACCTTTTATTTTCCCTTTAATCCTCAATCCTCCGTTAACAACACTCGATTTTTATTGTGCAAACAATTATATTCCCTGTGTTGGAGTTTTTGAAGTAGTTCTACGTTATCTGTATGCGGGCAACCATGGTAGTTTCAGCTCGGTAAGAGCTTATCAAAAAGAACACATCAAGCATGGTTCCATAAAATATTGAAGAGTAAATATAACGAGAGACATACCATGTGCCATGACATTACTTTTATGATCAAATCACAATGACCTGTGTATTTGTGCAGTGCATATATAGGTACAGGACAAACCGTATAATATAAGGAAGACCATGACAGCGATAACAGCCACTTCTTCTCGAGGTTGGATAACTGCATCTACGTTCAGTGGATTTCGTCGTTCTTTTAATTCAAGTCGACTTCAAGGTGTACAGTATCCAGTTCGCTTTTCCCTCGTTCAAACCAGACTGATAAGAAACATGTCGTCCTCTTCGTTTCTCATCAATGACTCAAAGTATGGATTTTTGAAGGATCTTGGTCTCAAGGAGGTTAATCCCGGGGTTTATGATGGTGCATGGAAAGGATCCGGAGAGGTAAGTATTTATAACTATTAACATCTCCCAAAGAAGTAAACTTGACACTGTGTTGGATACCATAGGTGGCAAAATGAGCAAATGTTATTGTGTTGCTGTATAAAAATGGGGACATGAAATAACTTTAAAATATTAATGCACAGGTTATCGAACGAGAAGGTAATTATGTAGAGCCAACCATTATCAGTGGATTGAAATACAATAGCCCTGTTGTTTTGAGAGAAACATTTGCTCCCATCGTGTACGCGTTGAAGGCTTCCGATTTAGAGGAGGCCATTTTTGATGAACAACAGCGTGGAACAAGGGCTATCTAGCAGTGTATTTACCCAAAACTTGGAAAATATATTCCAGGTACTAGTTAGCAATTCAAAAAATGTACCTCTAAAACTCATTGCATTATCAAAGTTTACTTAAACCAAATTCGACAATAACTATAATTTTGCACGCATTTTTCAGTGGCTTGGACCCGTCGGCTCCGATTGTGGCATTGTCAATGTAAACATTCCCACCAATGGCGCGGAGATTGGAGGTGCTTTTGGTGGTGAGAAAGCTACTGGTGGTGGAAGAGAATCTGGGTCTGATTCTTGGAAACAGTACATGAGACGCTCAACCGTGACTATTAACTACACCAAAGAATTGCCTTTGGCCCAGGGGCTGAAATTCGAATAAAGAAACGTGTTCTATGCACATCTATGGTCTTGTGGAACATATTTTTAAATTTATTAATATAATGAAAGCCTGCGTGAAATCCATATAGCACACTTGTGCCAAAGCTGTACTTTATTACGATTATAAAATCAAAGAAATAACAAGACATACACCAAATGTCAATAAATTTTGTTTATTTACTTTCAAAATCATGAGTTACATTATTTATTTACATTTCACCATTTAAAAAAGTTTGGCTGGACAATACCTGTAAATGTATTGGTGATAGTACCCAAAAGTATCTACATCTACTTAACCTGACAAAAAGCGTTTTATTTACTGTTCCATGAATGCGACGACGGAAACGATGAAATAAAGATTTTAACGGTACTTATAAATAAATAGAATAAAATAGTAAAAAAAACTTAAAATTTTACAGCGTTCATTAAACAAATTTCTTTGTCAAACATTTACAAATAAATCAACTCCACAGAAGTGTTCATATTAAACCTAAACAAGACTTAAAGAGACGAGGAAACGACAGATTTTAACCTAAGACTTTAGAGAAATTTGTCACCCAAATAAATGAAATCAGGTTGCAACATGACTTCTGCAACAAACTGAAGTAGAAACTTGAAAGTATAAGTAAAGTAGGTATGTACAGTATCGTTAACTTTGTTTGCCATAATACTAATAAAGGCTTCAAACTTACGTAAATGGTCAATTTCGCCGCCGTCATTTTCACAATTATCATTCCAGACTCTATTATTGTTAAAGCACTTTAGTTGCATTTAATGGTTCAACACATGTAAAAAAAATTCTTGAAACACTTGTACACAGTTACTTATTTAATATAATAAGGCTTACTGTCATATCGTTCGGAAACATTTACAGTATTGTATTAAATTTCATCGGACGCAATATACTAGCTGCCAAAGTTACCTTTTGTGACGTTTTTTAAAGCACATGGTTTAATATCTCTATATTACTGCTAGCATCTGAGTGCTTCCATAACAATTCAATAAAAATTTAAGCAAAAGTTCACTTTGAAATCAAATAGCTGTCGTTATTGGTAAGTACGTATATTCGTGTAAACTCTTAAAAATGGAAGGTTTAAATAGTGCAAGAGTTGGAGAGAGAATATACTGGACATTACTGAGACAATAGTATGCAAGAATAAGTACTGTCCACAGATTGGACGGCAAAGATTCCATTATTATATATTTTGCAAGTAAAACTACAACAGCTCCACGAGACTTTTTTTAATCAGTATATAAAAATATGAAGATAACCATTTTTACAGTTCTTTATAAAATGCGAGGCAAGAAGGGTACACATTGTACATACAAAAAACGGTTATTTTTTTAAAAAAAAGTTGTTACTTTGGAAGAAATAAGTAAATATCGAATTCTTTCATGCGCACCACTTGCTGTCTTAAAATCTCTAAGGTAGAAAGGAAAGCTTCGTTGATAATGGTAAAAACTAAAAAAAAATCTATTACCAACTTCCAAATTTCAGATCACATCTTATTGAACACTGGTATAATATGTATGTTAAGTTTGTTGTGAGATTGCAAAAGTAATGGAATGAGATTTTAGAGAAGATTTTGAAAGAACTGAATTATCTACACAGCTATTATTTGGGAGTCAGGCGTACTGCATTTAAGTAGGAACCATGGAAAGCTTATTACGGAGATAAATTTACAAATGGGTCCAAAATAACTTCCGTTTTTACTCTACAGCGGAAGATTGACTTGTAACTTTATACATGTAAGGAACGTTAATTAATTTCACAAAATACTAATGATTCTCTAGCTCATTATTTGACTAAATGTATACAATCTTAACTACATCTTATAAATTACATATCGAAGACATCGAAAAATTTGCATGGCGGCACAATTATTCATGTTTAATCTCTGACATTTAAGAGAATTCTGTAAACTTGTGGCGTTACTCCTGTGTAATTTTCAATTATACTGAAATATAGCTACATAGCAATAGCTACCATATTATCATTTTTACTCTTTAGTTATGTCAGTCATGCAAGAAAACAGCTGCCGCCGGTGACACATGAACACGACGTTGATTCGGTAATTGCATTTGTAATGCGGTAACAATAGCCCTGAACAGAGCCAAAAATTTAGTAAAAAGGTGGGGATTCAGAAACTAAAATAAATATTACTTTTAACTTTACCGTCACCAAATCGAGTGACGGTCAAACATGCTAACTGAATTGTGAAGCCAGAACTGGGGGGAATAAAGCCTGTAAGGTATTTTTATAACATACAACAATGTTTGGCTCGTCTATGGATTTTCACAGGTCGGTTATATCCACCTCCTTGAGTTTGATGTACAGACAGGAGGAAAATATTACTCCGATAATCTAAAAATGTTTAAAATTTACCAGATTAAGGCTACCAATGAATAACTTTCTTCTCAGAGTTTAACAAGTGTAGAGGGTAACTTTTCCCAGAGAATTAAAATAAAAAACAATGGGGATGTTATATTTGTTATGTTATGTACCTGCAAAATGCACAAGCCGAGACCGGATATGGTTAGATAGCCAAGATGATTGCGGACCGTGTCAGAGAGCTTGTGGATGCAACCAGTGTAATAAATGTTAGATGGGTGATCTCGAACGCCACAGCTACGACCTTCTGTTTTGCAACATGAGTCTGGTACCTTGTTCCCGTTTGCCAGACCATCCAATCGCCACCTACTGTACTGCCAGTCCCTGTGGATAATCCAGAAAGCGTGAAATCAGATGCATTCACAAAAATATAGCAAAATTATAACTTTAATAACTTCCAATATAACACATACTCAAAGGAGTTGGCCCCACAGCAATGAAACTCCCGTTGCATCTCATCGATCGCCTGCGTTTTTGGCTGTGCATCCGCCGGTTCCTTTCCGTAATTCTCAATAAACGTTACGTTCAGCCGACTCTGTAGTTCTTGATAAGCTTGCTCCCTGTAGATATAAGCCAACGTGCCAGCCATCACCTCCAACAAGAAGATAAGCAACAGGAGCAAAATATACACAAATAGATAACAACGATCGCTCTTGGCAATTCCACAGCAACCAAAAACTGCAGCAATTAAACCCAAAACGCCTGCTGCCAACAGCAAATAACTAGTCCACGGGTAGCTCACATCCGACAAAAGGGAAATGAACCCATGTTCCGCCAACACACTCCAAACAGCAATAAGAAAAACAGTAACTGCTCCGCACAAAAAGAAAAAGTTGAAAATATACAGGTAGTTCCTCAAAAGACTTTTCGAGCACCAACCCTCCTTCTTTTCGTACTTTCTGTTGCTCATCATCTTTCCCCCAAGATAAACTTTCCAAGAATCAACCGATAACAATAGATCCCTTCACAAACTAATTACTTTTAAACGACTTGAGGGCCAATAAATAAGGAGGACACTTTACAAACCTCTTCTTGTTGTTGTTGCTGCTGCTCTTTTTGATGTGACTAATTTGTGCTCATTGGCTGCAATTATACGATGTAGCTTTTAAAAAACCTCTTGAGAATTGAAGGAATGGCTCACCACTGTGTGGCCACTACTTGTTTGTTGTTGTAACTTGCACACAAGTAATGTAATTGCAAGGGAAAACGGTGAATAAGTAAAAACACACAGGATTGAGTAAATATTTTGTTACAAGGTAACTGGCAGAGAGAAGAGCCGAGCAGCGGAGATCTCTGTTGTTGTTCCATTTGCTTACACGTTAGTGCGTGTGTGAGAGAGATTGATATATGCAAGTGCATCATAATATGCATCTCTAAAATTATTATAAGGCCATGCTTCTTACATGATTTCACAAGATAATATCCTGCTGGTGCTGACGAATGCTGTTTCGTTCAAGCTGTCTGTATAAACACCTTTTTTGTCATTCCTTCTCCGTTTTGTACCAAGTCAACATAATAATAGAAGCAGAGAAGATGCTAAGCAAGCATTCCATTATGATACATCTTTTAACTAAAAACAGCTCTCGCTGATCTCCTCCACAGAAATCAACTTCACTCCACAGATCGTGTTGCCTTACACTCGCTCTACACACACTGGCTGGCATGCATTTTATGTTGCGCTTCAATAAACCTGCAAACGAACTGGGAGAGAAGGAGAGAGAAAGGGAGATTTTAATTTGCCAAAGAGTCGGCAAAGTTTTACTATTATAACTTCTCTATTCTCTATTTTAGCTGGTGTTAGTTGATGATGTGAAGAAATGTTTCGTCGCTGAAAATAAATTTGGCTTGTTTGGTTGCACAATAATCATGAACTATTTATATACAATACAATACACATATATGCATGCTTGCATGTTTCCCGATAATATACCGCCGACATCAGCAGCGGCCGCATAGGATGTCAGTGAGGAGGACCAGCTCTGCTCTGGTAATTCGATTACACACTCTTAAATTGAGAATGTGGGAGGCTCTTTAATTTGCCCTTTTGTAACTGACATTTTGTATGGATGTGTGAAAATGGGTGTTTTAAGTTGGGCTCAAGAATTTTATGTGAGAAATTGTTGTACAACTTTTGGCGTTGATGGCACACAGTTACGTCGGTTGTGACGGAGTTGGAGGAGAGAAATTAGCTTTTATGGTCGTATAGTCAGTGAGTCTTCTTTAGTTCTTTAGCAGACAATATCAAAAATCATCTTTAGTAGCAGCAGGAGGGGAAAGAAGGGAAGAGGGATGCAGACAAACAGGAAATAGAATAGAGTGTGATGCTGCTGCTGATGACTTACTTGGCATTTTTCTGTGATGATGTGATGGTAATGGGAGTGTGAAGGTGATGTAAAAATAATGGGAGTTGACTATATACACACTACATGAACACAAGGAAAGTTAGAGCTGTGTCTGTAGACTCTGACGCCGACTTCATGGCTGGCTTGGCGTTATGGATTTTATATCAAATGATAATGTTTGTCGGTTGGTAAGCTGCGTAGTAGTTGTAGGTGATGATGGCGGTATGAAAGCGTTACTGAACGGATCGTTAATAGCAACAGCACCCGAGTAATAATCGAGTGGGAGAGAAGGGAATAGAAAATGACGACATATTTTTGTGTTATGTATATAAGCTAGATGTTATGAATCTACGCGTGGGTCAGGGGAAATAGAAATGGCTTTTTCCTTATCGTCATCATATAAAAACATTTGGAAATGTTTACAGTGATTGATGGGGAGGAACCGACATGCTTGTGTTGGTGCATATTATTACTGCCATGTGCGCTACATTTTACTCAAGCTTATTTTATTACTTTCGAAATAAAATCATGTTACCAACTTCCAAAAACACGAAATCATCAGAATGACGCAGTTTTAACAAAGCAAAGTATTGTTAAAATGAATGTGTGTTCTTGTTAAGATACGGTGGAAGAAAACCTATTAAACGTGTAAATTTCATTCGACCGTTAGTTTCTTTTCAAAAACTCCAAAATTCCAACGATGGCTCGCACAAGTGCCTTGCTTTCAACGCTGCAATGCTGCATTACAACATTATTATCTTGTTCAAGAATTATACACTTTATTAGTAAATATTGTCATAGTGATAAGTATTTACATGTTTGATAATTTTAAGTGATGCAAGGTTTTTCTCGTAAATAAATAAATTCGTTTAAATCTTGTTGGTACTGCCTAGCCTTGTTTGAACAATTTGATGGAGTTGACTAAAATTGTGTTATCGGAAAATACATTTTAGAACAGCTGGAATGCTGGAAACAAACATGCGGTAGTCTGCTGATAAAGAAAATATGAAATATGTTAGTAATGTTTGCACAATAATGCAGATAAGTAAAATTATCCCGATCAACTTAGCAAGCATCATTTGACAGAAGGCAGCTTTGCTTTACTTAAGGACTTCATGCAATGCAATGCAAACAAACACACTCAAAACGCGTGTAGTCTGTGAAACACTGAAAATTTGATGGCGAGGAAGATTGAAAATTGAAAACTGTTTAGATCTGTGGAAGTCCTGTACAAAAACCTTGGCATGCATTATTACGCCGATGAAAAGATATTTCATCGGAGTATTGAGATTAACGTATTTGTCTGTCTGTCTGTCATCACTCTGCAGCCCCTCAGCCGATTTGGCTCAAATTTGGCACATAGGTACCTTAGGGTTGTGGCTTCTATGGGATATAATTAAAACAAATTTGGTCGATCCCAGGAGATCCTTTGGGGGGTCAAAAAGTAAACTTTATCCAAATTAGCTCAAAGTTTGTATAGCGATAGCAACTGACAATCCAAAATATCAAGTTTTCATCAATTCAATCAGCTTGTACCAATACAAAGCTTTCAACGGCGTCTCTACTGCTGTTGGTATAGCAGGTTTATTATCATTGACGGCACGGGTGGCAGTTGTGAGTTTGTGACTGGAAAATACTACAAAATTTCAACACTGCAGGAATATAGGTACATACCTTCGTACATAAACGTGATGAAGGAGGAGGAGGACAATGTTCAGCTAGAAGTAGAAATATGTGCGCATGATTTTTTATTAACATTAAAAAGATAGTAATTCTGTAGTCAAAACCTTCAGCTGGATAAAATACGATGCAATGAATGAATGTAAAGGTAATAGTAAATATGTACGCATGCTCGAAAGAACATTACTGATTGCAATATGTAATGGAAGATGGAAGTAGTCACAGCAGAGATGAATCAATTCTACATACCTACATACGCATTATTACTTCATTACATGAGTGCCAGACGGCGAAAGCTTTTGAAAAAATACTTATTGTGAATATGGGACACATGGATGAGATAAAAACAGGCAATATAAATGAATGGCCTAGTGAATTTTGTAGCTCATGCCATGATGGAATTGCTTTTACCTGGAGGAGGATGAGAGAGGTGTGAATCACAACACAACGTGTTTTCATGGATCTTATATTACCTACTTTGTAGGTTCTCAAAATAGCTCGATCTGTGCTTTTCAACCTTAAATATTGTAAATACTTACCTACATTGTATTGTATTACACCAAATCACAATTTTCACATATAATTTGAAAAAATTTGCGTAAAAATGAACCGGCATCAAAACATTGAGTGATCACGAAATTGTCACCCGGATTAACATATTTTGTAAATAACTCATAACTGTGATTACTACAATAACTGTGAATTTTAAGAAAAAAAATGATTTTCAAGCACTACTTAAAGTTAGCAAATGTGAAAGAGTTGTTCGTACGAGATCGGCTGCAATGTCTTAAAGAGATTATTAAGGCATCCG
>JAHZNB010000582.1:0-22456 GCA_027744295.1 Callyntrura guangdongensis | reverse complement strand
TTATTGCTTTTGCTTATACAAAATTCATCTCCTTTATCTACACGACAGGGCTTATGGCATCAGAGATCCCAATGTCATAAGTGGAACTGCCCCTGGTACGGTTCCAAATTTTCCCGATGTTGACGTGCAAGGAAATAATCAGCCACCACAGCCTGCTCCGAACTTACCAGCACAAAATGTTAACGATCGTGTCAGACAAGGTAAGTTTGGTTTAATTATTAAGTATTCGATTTTCAATAGTTTCGACAGCGGTAAAATAATCGGTACTATTTTCTTCCAAATTAGGTGGAGCAGCAGGGGCGAATTTTGGCGGTCTTGGTGGTTTAATTGGTGGTCCAGGTGGAGGAAATGACGATGAAGAAAATCAAAGAGATCTGCTCGATTGGGCCTATACATTAAGCAGATTGGTGCTCATTCTCAGTGTCGTGTATTTTTACTCAAATTTTGCACGGTTTCTTCTTGTTGTAATATTTACGATTGCAATTGCTATGTAAGTATGTAGCTATATTGGTTTGTTACAACGTTCTGTATAATGTGTTTCACGTACATAAAATGCATAAACATTGTTTATTTTTTACAGCTTCCAAAGACGCCCTTTTCAAAACCAAGATGCGCAGAACGGAGCAAATGAACGACAGGGTAATAATAATAATAACAACAATCCAGTAAATCCTGCCGGTGTACCAAATAGGTAATGGAAATATATTATGTTACATTACATTCAACTTCGTTCTTGACAATTTATAATGATAATTACCTAAATAGTAATTACAACGATAGTCTTAAATAGAAATAATAATAAAATGTACTACAATTGTTAACAAATATTTAACATTGACATTTAAGAAATGAAGCAAGACCAAACGGTGAGGGTCAAGGTGGAGTTCAAGCTAATGATAATAACGGCAACGTTGCTGATCCTGATGCTGCATCAAATCGTAATGACGATGATATGAGTCAAGCTGCTGAAAATAATGTAGATGCTGTTGCTGCTGCGGCAGGTCAGCATCGCCTCGCGTACTACAGAGATGTAACATGGACATTTTTAACCACATTTTTTACGTCTCTGATCCCGGAAATGCCCCAACATAACTAAATTTTATGTGAATCCCTTTGCATATGCTATACATACGTAATCAATTTGGCCAGTCCCATCCGAAGCAGCCAATGAATTTTTCAGGCAATCGTTGAAAATTAGACAGTCATGTTTTGAAATCAATAAATATTATAGAGTATATATGTTCGTTAATTTAATGATATGTAAATGTTTGTGGTTTCATTTCGGGCTTATTTCAAGCCGAGTTTTACTTAATTCGAAAACTTCATGTCACGTTAAGTAACCCATACATTTGTTTGTTATACCATTTAAGTATTTAACCCCGAAATAAAAGTTATATTTTATTTATTCGTGCAAATGCATTTTAATGATATGTAAATGTTTGTGGTTTCATTTCGGGCTTATTTCAAGCCGAGTTTTACTTAATTCGAAAACTTCATGTCACGTTAAGTAGCCCATACATTTGTTTGTTATACCATTTAAGTATTTAACCCCGAAATAAAAGTTATATTTTATTTATTCGTGCAAATGCATAACCGGTCGAGTCGAATGATAAATTAAGTATGAAAACATTTCAACGCAAAGTGTATTTTTTCTTGTTTATTTTTAAACCGTGATAGTAGATGTCTCAGTCACTTCATTTACATTGTAAAAATAAGAAGTTCTTAACCTATTGAAAAATAATGACATGTCAGAAAACAAATTTAGTTAATTACTTATTATATTATATTAAACTTAACTGCCATTAACTAAGCGTTTCTTGGTGTTTTTCTGACTCCAAATTCCTGACCCGTCAACTCTATATATTCCTGGGCGAGTCGGAGCAGTTCTATTTCATCTGTATTTCCACGGTCGTTGATGGAGTCATCATAATCCGTATTGTCATATTGTTTTTTGCTTTCAGGCTGTGGCAAAGGTTTCTTCTTGTTTTGTTGTTGTGGTTTGCTTGGTTTGGTTCTTCTAAATTCTGCAGGGTCCTGGTAAAATGTCTTTGGAGGAGGAGGGGGAGGTGGGGCAATAGTTGTTGTTGTAGTTGTAGTAGTTGGTGCAATACTGGTTGTGGTAGGCCTTGAATAATGGCGAGTTGTGAACTGCGGTTCAACATACGAAGACGGATTGCTTGGCCTTGGATATCTACTCTCAGCTTCCTCAAACCTTTCATTTTGTACATAGTAATCGTCTGGAATACTTACTTTTGGAAGTGGGGGAATTCTGCTGAAATCTGGTACTGCTGTTGTCCTGATTAGTTTGGGGCGATGTGTTACCGGTGGAGGAGGTGGCACGCGTCTTCCAGTAGGTGCTTCCTCCACAAAACCAGATAAAACTGGAATTGGAGGAAGTACTTTTATACCTTGTTTGGCTACCAACAATATTCTCTTAAGCTCTGCATTCTTCTTTTCCTCTGGTGATGCTACAGGAAAGTATCGGTCGGTGATTAGCTCTGGTTCTTCAGTTGTGGTTGTTCTTAATGCAGTGGTTGTTCTCAATGCAGTGGTGGGTCTCAGTGTTGTGGTGGTGGGAGCTTGGGTGCGCCTCCGTGGTTGGGACCGGGTAAATTCTTGATATGGTTGAGGGGTCGTCGTTGGCAAAGGCTCGAAATCATAGGAGTCCTTAACTCTGGTAAAGTCGTTTGCAGGAGGAGCCTTTGACTTGGCTGATGTCCTGGGTTGATGTGAGTTGTATAACTGCTGTAGAGAATAAATAGGATTTTGACTTTCTCCCACTTGCTGCCGTTCATCCTCATACTCAGCTAAGAGTTCTCGTGTTGGGGTGGCAAATTTGACTCCATCCACTCTTCTAGGGGTGCTATGTCTAAATTTAAAATAGGATTCGACTGGCGATGGAGGTGGTGGCGGTGGTGGAGGCGACTTGGAATTTCCAGAATATGAAGACGATTTATGATTAATATCGTTGCTACCGTAGTCTACTGGCTTCTTAGGTGGGGGTGGGGGAGGGGGTGTGGCAGAATGTCTATTTTGAGAAATCGGAACACTTGGAGGTGGTGATCGACTATTTCCTGCTCCGGTAGGGTTATGAGGTTTACTGCTGTCGATTGCTTCCTTTTGAAGTTCTTTTTGTTGACCTCTGGTAAAGTTTAAGAAAATTTCTTTCAAAATGTTCTCTGGAATTCGTTTACCATACTTTGCCAGAATTTCTGGAGGAATTTGACTAACGGGTACCCGAATCTCTACAATTCGTTTTCCACCAGAACTAGACGTTTTAATAGAAGGTTGTGTTCTGGGTACGGGTGTTGTTGTTTGCTGCTGTGGTTGTTTTTGCTGTTGTTGATGAGGTGATTTATATTGTGTCTGTGCCTGTTGTTGTTGTTGTTGTTGTTGAGAATTTTGATACTGAGATTGGTGATGTGATCGTTGAGGTGGGAATGAGCTGCCTTGAAGAGCTGCAGGTGGAGGAGGTGTCGTGTACGTGCTTGTAGGTCTATAAGTCGTTGTGGAGGTAGTACTAGGCCTTGTTTGTGGCGAAGGAGGTGGTTGACGTCTTGGCGTAGGGAAGTCGTTGTTGTTAGAAAAGCCGGAATCGCGTGTTGGGAACTCGTCGTATGTAGGTGTTGCTTTGGTGTACTGATTGTCATTCTCGTTGTTTTGGTTGTTAAATCGAGTTTTTTGTTGAGATTCAGTGGTTTTCCGCGATGATGCAAATTGACTAAATGGGTCCTTGTTATATGACTTGGTAGTAGGTTGGTAGTCATAATCGTTTCGCTCGTTGTTTCTGGTATTACCGTTTTCATTGTCATTTTTGTTGTTCTTGTTACCTCCATTGTTCTGTTCTTCCTCATTATCAGATTTTGGAGGCGTGTCCATAAAAATCAATCACAGTTAGAATGTAAATGCCCATCATAATAATACTCATTTGATTTATTTTATTATACTCTCCGGTGAAGTAAAATTTATTCACCTGGAATTACGTTAACACCATTGGGATACTCAGTTGAAGATGTTTCCTTGTGTTGAGTTACATCCTCATCGTCCTTGAGAGATTCCAAAAAATCAATGGGATCCACAGCGCCTATTAGCAAATTTTATGTTAATTAATTAAAGATCCATTGAACATACATGTTGTCTGTTAGCATTTGGCCAGAAATAAACTCACTTGCAATCGAGGTAATCACAAAAAATACTAGCAGCACAGGGCTAATCCAAGCCCGCAAATGTAACCTTTTCATCTTGAATCGTTAACGATTGTCTTGAGATCCACTGCTTTTCCACCAGAGATGGAATCTTGATTCGTCTCTAAGAGTATCTCACGTTACCCCAAGACCCCTTTCCTGTTCAATGCTCTCTTTTCCGCACGTAAAAATCACAATACCAATTTGAAACGCCTAAAAAGGCTTGAATTTAGACAATAGTTTTTAACTGGCCATGAAAATTTGGTAGTAGCAAATTTAAGATAATATTTGCCTTCTCAGCAAGAAAATCTTAATGCACAAAAATTTTCACTTTGTTCCAAACTTGATTAAAACAATCCACTTTTCAGTTGATTTCTATGATTTTATTCAATGAAAGGCACCTTCTGGGCGTTTTTGTAGGTAATTTCAAATCCTTGAGATGCAGAAACTTTAAAGCTCCTAATTACAGTTGTTGAGGTCGTTCGAAGTGGAACGACACAGAGCTCTAGCCGATTTTTCGACGCTACTATGCTGCATCATCATGAGAGAATGGAGACCCAATTAAAGGCTGCACTGGCTTTTTGAAGGGTATACACATCGTTACAATACTTCTGTATCTAACTAACACTGTCTATCCATGGGTGAACAAAACGGCTCAAATGGGAGTTCACAACCATAATCATGCAATCATTTTCATTTGATAGACTATAACTGATGATGAGCAGGATGGAATGGAATAATGCTTCTTCTATCAAAAAATACAAGAGGCAAAGTGACGCTATAGTGGCTGCAAACGCAATAACGCATCTTCTTTCGGTCACCAGCGTAAGTATATTTACTACACGGATGCATCATTTAAACAAAAACAGTGGCCTTTGTTCATTGTTGTTCGCTGTTCTTATTGTTGCATGTAACTATCACTTTTAAACTTTCTTACAGATATATTGATGAATTTTTCATGCTTATAGAATATATCGTAAGTAACATGCAACATGGGATAAAAGTCAAATATGTACTGGGCACAAGAACAAAGGTTTGGATGAAGATGGCACATAATAATATTTTGTAATGCTCCCTTCTCGTACATGTACTAGTAATGGTAAACAAGATGATACAACATCGACGATGACAATGCAAAGTGAACAGCGAGGTCTTCGAAAGTAAAAAAATGCAACAAGCGAAGGAGGCACTTAACTTTTTTGTTCAGATGATACATTCATAAATCCTTATTATGCTCATTGTGTGTAGTATTACACATCTTTAAGTTGTCCGGTCCGTTTATTAAAAAGCATACTTCTAGGTATTTGGATTCTATCGCCTCACAAATATGCAATCAGTTTTATAATATGGTGAATAATAGTTCTGCGTCATCTCCGGGATACAGACAGATAGATACTTAAGGGGGATCTGAAAATGCTATTGAATGATATCATGATTTTAAAAATTATCATTTATGAAAACCACCACATCGACTAATAGGAGTTTGTTGGCTGGCGGTACGGAGTGAGCCGTTTTTGCTAGGGGGTGTTGTGGATGTCTGTAAATTGCATTGGGACAAAAATGCCAATGTAAGAAGTTATAGATTGTTTAGATAAACTGTTATAAAGAACAAAAAATATTGACCATGACGGTTAACGATTGCTATTATTATTAAGCATTATAAGCTCCTTTTCAGTACATATGTAACTACTTGGGATCCTGTCCGATTCTGACGTGACATGCAAATAGAACGTGTCAGTCTGTGTAATTGTTGCTCTGCATGTACTTGATGCATTATGACGATGGTGAATCCTCCTCATCGTTATCATCATCCTCAGTAGTTTTCAGCTGTCACTGGTGTCGTCTTGAATGAAGAAAATGATGGTACATCCCATTACTGCATCGCTGAATATCTACACCGTTACTTCATCATTGAGCAAATTAAATTGCACATTTCTAAAGCATTTCGGCTTAAGCCTACTATGATAATGAAATTGGTTATCATATAATCATTCGTTTTAACACCCCTCTCTTATCTGCAGAAAAAAATACTTCCAAGATGATGTTGTGTTGTAGAACTATTTGCGATAATACTTTATATCCATGAGGCTTTTCAATTAGCATAAAGAAATAAATTAAATGACATTTGTGTATAGACATGAAGATTGCATTGCCGTGCCACAGTTTGCACTTGCAGTAGCGGTCAGAGGGACAGCACAGCCAACCCTTGTTGTTTTATGTATCTTCATTACACGGTAAATAATATTTTTACGTCATGGCCAATCATGCCGCATAATTAAGTCTGTTAATTGCTTGATTTAAATAAGAAGCTATACGGACAACAAAAGCGTTAAAAATGCATGAATTTATGCTATTGTAAGTTTGACGATTTATGACATTGTCGTTCCCATCCCTTCTGCCGTTAAAACCGCCACATTTTCATCACTTTATTCAGAAATGCACAAATAACAGAGACAAACGGAGGTTTTTTAATCTCCATGTTAAACTGTACCCATGTATGACATCCTCCCTTACCAAATGGTGTACTGATTGTGAGATTTAATAATCATCGTCTTCATCAATGTATAAGCATAGATTTACAGCATTGATCGTTTAACATGACTCCATCATTGGAATAAAGTAAAATGAGGGTAACTTCTAACTATAATGTTACTACTACAGACCATATACAGTAGGTTGACTAGGTATGCAAACTACGTAGTAGTACGGGTCATCATCTTCATTTTATCTCGCTGACGCATGAATTATCCATGCTTCCGACTTTATCCTAAAGCGTGAACTAGTTGACAGCTTCATTAAGGGCAGCCTTACAACACATGCTCGCTTCGAAATTCCAATTAGGTGAGCCAGGTACTTGCACAACGCTTAAGATCGATGTAGTAAAAAGTCAGCGATAGCATCATGGCGTATCAGTTTACTTTTCGTTGGCGGATGATTAAACTTTTTAAAGCCAAATTGTACTGCGTGCAAATGTCATCGTTTCTGGCCGACACAACAACCATGAATAAAGTAAAGCCCTTCTGTTGTTGGTAAACGCACTTCAAATCCTTATTCTTTGTCATGTTAGCGTCGCCGCCAGTCACACCATAAAATCAGCTATATACCATATCGTTGATCTTACCATGCTGAGCAGCGTCACCAACCATCTTTACACTGTAGTTTGTCGAGTAAAAGATGATGCCAGATCATTAATATTAATATTATAAATTAGTTAAAGGCCATAGGTTAGTGGACACATTAAAATTTAAGTTGAATTGCATATTATAATGCTTATGATAATGTCCTACGCATTCTTGTAAGATGTTACATCAAATTTCTTGAGCAATTCGCGAAAAATAGGGTTCCTTTTGGGCTTACAAGTTCAACTTTTTACCAAAAAAATACATGCCGCATGGATGAAAATTTATGACCAAGACATCCCATCTTTTTTACGTAAAACAACCTGTACACGAATAAATACATATATTAATACAATTATATACTATGTAAGATTCAGCCAATGTTACAAATACGTACCAATAATAACAGTGAAATACCTATCTCGAAAGATGCACCTATTTTTACGTAAATATATTCCAAAGACAAAAGTTACACATTTGACTTTGACAGTAAATAGGAAAATAGTAATAAAGTAACATTACCCTTATCGTACAACTATGCATGGCTGGTAGTTTTCGTAATTGCCATTCCCATTCATTCATTAACAAACTATTGGGGAGAAAAAAAACCTGTGGATGTGATGGAACCACTTTTACACTTGTTATTAGAAGATTAGTCAGGTGCGTTAGGGTATAGACGGTGAGCATTGTCAAGAGACAGGACAGTGATCATTATCATCGTCATAATCATAATGTGAGTAGTAATATTATAGTAAATTTGGTATAGTTGTTTGTGGTTGTAGTTGTCGCTGATTTGCTCATCTTAGCATCATCATCACCACCTAAAAGATAAGAACAGCAGATCACAATCATCGTGCATAGGCATTAAGTATCACAGAACACAATCACTTCACCTTCGGGAAAAGTTCTAATAGTTTTTTTTATATCGAGTGCATCTTCGTGTCTAACAAAAAACCAACTAACGAAAATGATATAAAATGATTATGGTGATGATGACAATGCACATGAAAAAAGAGAAGGGAACATGATGATGATGAGACCGTGTAGTTAACTGGTTTGTATTTTGTATCGTATTATGTTTGTATATATGATTGCACTGGTATATTGTCAACTTTGTGCAGAGCTGCTGTAAAGTAGATAGTTATGTGGTTATAATAATTGCAATGATGATATACATACCACCTGACAAACTGCTCACAAATCCCTCCAAACGCCAATGCCTTTTGTGCCTTAATAAACAAAACTTATCACTATATACCATTGTCTTTCTATTTGCTCTGCCGCAGTTTTGTACAGGATAGGATTTTTTTTGCAGAAAAAATACAGTGATGATGATTTGCTGAAGATAATGCTTATTAGCTCCATTGCCAAGAAAAATAGGCGTATTCGGCCAGAACACAGATATGTAATAATGATAACTGGGAATAAAATTATTATTTAAAAAATGAAACGAGACAATTACTAAATTTTCAATAATGGCATGCAATAATAATAAATGTTGAATTGTTGAGATGATATATGTGAAATGGAAAAGGAGAAAAAAGGCTTGAAAGTGCATACCAAGGGAAAAATGTCCTCGACCGACCGCTCCGTATTCAATTTTTTTTTTAAATGAAAGAAGTGTGTTGTTACCCAATGGGCATGTTTCAAGACTTTTTGAAGAAAAATGATTATCTAACAACCAACCTGATGAATTCTCACGTTATAAGATACGCCGGTTTGACTGTTTGGCGCAAAAAAAGATGAAGGAATCGCACCCAAAATATAGAGTTTGTACTATATAATTTTCACGCGTCATTATACAACTCATTCATTACAAATTACAAATAACGCGATATATACCAAAAGAGATGAACTACGTTCACTGAAAACGAGCAAATATTCAAACTTCAAACAGATACTTTAAGATCCGAAAAGCAGTAATATAGGTAGGTGATAAATACCAACTAAGTATACCCATTCAATTCACCAGTTTTCATTCTTTCGTCCCCCTTCCCCCGACATAATAGTAGGTGCAGTAGCCCGTGTGTATTCTTTCTTTGCAAACTCGACACCCCCTCCTGTCACTATCATCACCTGTTATTTAATTCTATTATTCTTATTCTTCTTTTGGTTACTGATAAAGAAATGAAAATGAAAGTAAAATAATAATTTATGTGCAAAAATTCAAAAATATGAAAAGCGACGTCTTTGCTGATGCCTTTAAGAACATTTGATTCCACTACACACCACGTTATATTTGTCAGACAAAACAAACAATAATAAAATGTTGGACAAGCCGCACACGCAATTGTTTGTTCTCTTTTGATTTTGAGATTTTACATCTTTTCGACTTTAAAACAAACATCGCGGTCGCGGCTTACAAGAAGATCGTGTTTTTACTCTTGATTGTTACCATTTTTATCAGATCCGATACAGTGTGGAAGCGAGACTGTTTTGATAAAATTGAAATGTGTCACTTTTCTGTTTTCAGGTACTTCTCGTCCGTCAACAATCAATGCACCACGTCATTATGGTTAGGTTCGTGGTTTGGTTCCTAACTTTCAGCAGTTTTAATTGCGTCCATTCTATTCTGTGTGAAGATGAGGCGGTATTCGTAATTTTAATTAGTTATCTATGTAAAGCTAATTGTGTTCTACTTATTGCAAAACCTACTCCATGATTCCTTTGATTTTGAAATGCCGAACCTGTAAAGTGAACTGAAAAGAAATTTACGCAAAGTAAAAGTACGCCATCTTCAGACTAAATATTTCTTGACGTTATTTGCATCATATTCAGTTTACTGTATCACCAGAATTTCAACTTTTTGGCAGAAACGAATTTTTTTTATTAGTGAACACATTTCTCGTGTATGTGTAAAATGACCAATCAACATTATCACTTTAATTAGTATCTTGGGTTCCCTTTTATTCTACCTCCTGTCACCGACGGCATGTGTGTAATATGCATTCTCGTTGTTATTCTACCCATCCTTGAATGTTTTGTAATCCCTTTCTTGTCAAGACAGCAGCAGCAAGAAGACAACAAAGGTGATGTGTAGAGACCAATGACCATGTCTCAATATTTGATTTTATGACTTCATAAGAATCGAAAACAATGCGTAAGAAAAATACCGTATCCTACCGAAAATATGAATGCCTAAACAATACAGAGATAAGTGTAAAAAATTGGGAAACACAATTATGTATATGCATGAAAAGTTAAAAATCGTAATATTATTATGTATCATGACATTTACCTTTTCGAAGATATGTCGTGAATTGAACCCACTCGGTAAGCAATCGTTCAACACTGTACTGCAGTTTAACATGATTTACAGCTTTGCAAAAGAGAAGAAGAGTTTCTTGATTGACACAAATTCGCATGCTTACATTCCAAATTTGCCAATTTATTTCTGCTCATATTATAAAGTTTGTATAAGCTGTGCAGTGTGTTGTGTTTGTGTGTGTAATAACAGGTAAAACATGATGTACCTATTCCTATCAACATTTTAAATTTTTCTGTACAAACAAATTCTTATTTTGGACTTATATCATCAGCCCATCAGTTAAACTTTGACAGAGTGATCCTGTTACACGGTTGTATACATATGTGACCAACCAAACTTATTTTTTTGCCAAAAAGTTGTTCTTCGAAGACGGTGCTGAATCATCGATTCCATCAAGTTTATAAAGCATTCAGCAATAAAGGTGAGCTGTCTGTCTCAGGTTGGACATTTTTTTTTTACTTTTTCAAACACATATTGTGAAAAACAATGCCTATTCTAGCAAAGTTGATTATCATATAAATGGGAATTTGAGGTTCATCAAATCAACCTTTTCGTAGTAAAAAGCCCTTTAATCTAGTAATTTTTTATTAAATGGGAAATACTGCCCGTACACAAACTATGCGACAAATTCACGAAGTTTGTTGAAAGCTTGCGTGTGCGTTTGCAGTCTGCCAGCCTACCACACTAATGACTAATATAATATAACAAACAATATCTTATGTAATAGTAACAATAACAAGTTTTACAGGAGTTAAAAGATCAGACCGTGTGTGTGGTGGTGGTGGTGGCGAAGAAGACGCATTAAAGATATAAAGCGTGCAAAAGTTGCAAATTTGCTTGTAATATGTTTTTAATAATATGTCAGAGATGAGCATTTTTAAATGAATGAGTGAGCATTTTAAAATTTAATGCGGCAGACGCGTAGTGTGTAGAAATGCTTTAGCGTACTATTTGTATGCTCTTTACAATCGAGGCATTGCACTTGCTTTCAAAGCAGTTGCAGTAGTAGTTTCATAGTCCATAAAACTGTTTAGCAATAATAGCCAACTGTTTTGACAACTTTTGCAGAAAAGTATTTATCAACAGCAGCATCTTGTCCAATTTGGTATGTGTGCACTGTTTTTTTGGCTTGAATGTAAGTAAAATGCCAATAATCGTCTTCTTATCTTCTCTGCCCATTTTTATTGTTTCTTTCGAGTTTTTTTCTACAAAATATTGGATGATGGTAAATTCGTTTTATTTACGTTGATTAACTTCCTATGCCTATTGTGTTGCAAGATACAATGATTATTGATTTTATCATGAATCATGAACTGCGTTGCATAATACTCCTCAACATTTTACCACTCTGCTCAAAAATTACCTTTTTTCTCTATAAATAAATCGTCTCATCTCATATATAGTCGGTCAGTTATTATGGCATTTGTGGTGATTATAGGGCTGATGGCTAGTAGCCCATTATAGCTTGTTCATTGTTTTTCCTGTTCCTAAATAGGGATAGTTCGTGTATTTCATCTCCACAATTAGCATATCTTATCAGTATAATTAGCATAAATAGATCGGTCAGTAGAACATCTAGAATTTAACGAAATTGAATTAGTAGCAGAACGACGAATTGTGTTGATAATTTTTTTAGCGATTCATAAGATTTCGAATCATTTATGATAAGCATTGTCGATTTTGTTTATCGGTACCATTTCCTTTTCAGTCAGACATATCCGTAGACATTTTTGTCACAAATTTTGAGTGCCAAATGAATGTGCAAATAGAATTTCTCTTCCAATTTTAAATTCTTGTAGCACGATGTACGAGTTGTAATATTACCAAAATTATCACTATCCGCATTTTTATCATTTTTGTTGAGAACCTATTTACGCACCACGCACGCACGATTATAGTATCCCATGAAGATAACACGCGGAAAGATTTACAACAATACAGGTACGTCGATTGTGCTTTGACTTTATCTACCTATTTCAATTTGTATTACTAAACTGAATTCGCTGAGGGAGATGCATATTATTGAATACTTCTTGAGTGCCAAAATGCCAACACCGAAATTCACTTAATTAGCCACACTCGTGCACACACCCGCATAGGTTTCTTCCTTTGAAAATAGTTATTGTTTTAAATTAAATTAGGTGGGATGTATAATGTCTCTAAGAATACTAGGAATAATTAGGCATGTAGCATCCTTGTCCGTACAATGAACGAGACGATAGATAAAGTGTACTATTAACCAACATGTAACCGTTGAAAACTAGAAGACATACTTTTCTTTCTTGTTATTATTACCCATTAAAACATTTTGTTACCGCTATGACGAATGCAAATAAACGTGAAATGGGTTTGTAAATAATTGTTTTAGTGTGCTGTTGTGTGCCATAAAGAGGTTCATAGGTAGTCCACAGAAATCTCAACTCCTTAAAAAGTCAAAACCGCAATTTGTATGTAGTTTCTGCAAACGGATAGGTATTTTTTAAATTACAACGTCTTGAAATCCGATCCCTACTTTCGCAATGCTTATCTTATCTTTGACCTTCCTGAAAATTCTCCTCAGTCCCTTCCGAACCATGCATAAATTGCTTTTATCGCTCTACTTGCTATTCAGCAAGACAATGTTATATGGCGAAATTAGTGATTGTTCTCACTAAGAACTTTTCAAAGTATCAATAAAACGCATTACTATGTCATGTCGAACTTGGCCAAGACGTTAACATTATTTTTTACATTAATTTACAGACGCAGGGTACAAAACACAAAATACGACTGAATATGTTCTACATACCGTAAAATTTCTAATATTTATCCATTCCATCAATATGAACCGGGTATTTTATAACTTTGCTTACTTTGTTGCGTTTTACACTCCAAAACAAAAAGTTTGTTATAAAAACCCATCGATTCATGCAGTAAAGTTTAAATTTATTTTGTGTATAAACTTTTTAGTAAAACACCTACATGCATATTATTAACATCATTCATTTTAAAATATAATATGATAGCGATGTTTTGAAATTAATGCTCTAGATTAACATTTTTAAGTACGCTCTACTCCATCCACCATTTTAAATTATATGTATTATTATATTTTACCCGCCATATTATATTTCAACGTAAGGTAGGTAGACTCGGCCCCAAAGAGTCCGGCGTCTATTCCATTTTGTACGTGTTTGCTCAAAGAGATCGGCATTTGCCAAAATTTGTACGTTTTAGTGGAGTTATCGGAGTAGTATAAAGGCAAGGGGAGTAAAGGCTACATTTGTACTGTCACTATTAGCAAGTACACCAAACCATGAAAGATGAATGAATGTTCATTTCATACCACAAGAAACATTAAATTACTTACGTTTTACTGCTTCAGTCATTCACCACGGTTCAAATAACTCTACGCACGGTGGTGGTCAGAAGAACTACATGTGTATATGAGTGTTTAACCCTCTCAGATGAGTTAATAATAATATCCATCTAGCATAAATAAACGCAGCGAGTTGTACAGTTGTGTGAAGATGATGGACGCTGCAACTCTATACATACATACATCGAAATTCAAATACAACTATTCTCATCAGCACAAAACGAAGTACAATATTCCAGATTATCGTTGTCACAAGATTCACTATGAATTTAGGTGCCCTGATATTTATATGAAGATGGATTTATTTATGTAGGGATAAAGATTTAAGAAAAATGTCTGACATTTGTTTGAATAAAGAACGTATAGATGATTTAAGTCATAAGTTCAACAAGATTCTTATGTTATAATGCACACAATATACAAGCATGACACAGACACAACACGCATACAAATTCTGATATTTCTTGCTGTTGTATGCATTCATTGGTAATAATAAAATTCATCAGTCTAATTTCTCTGTCTTCATTTTAAAGGAGTGACAGGAAGGGCGTATATGGTATATTTTACTTAAGCTCGTGAAAATTATATAACCAGTTAAAATTGTTTTAGAAGTGAAAATTGTATATCTATTAAGTAGCTCGTTTTTTGTTTAATTTATTCAGATTTATAAAGATTCGCATAAAAACTATCAAACAAGATGAGCAAGTTTTTACCCTCACATGTCCCTTTTGTTGTGGTGGCAGTCATTATAATGTTGTTGGCGACTTGTTACGGAGATCTCTGTCCAGATCACAAGATTTCGTGCAGAAAAGGACAAACATGTTGTGCGCAAAAATCGGGATATGGCTGTTGTCCATATGAGAACGCCACTTGTTGCACTGATGGGTTGCACTGTTGCCCAGAAGGTTTGGATTTCAAACGTTCACAATAAAAACTTGATTAGTTAATATTGCTAACGCATAGGTATTCGGTTGTGTAACTTTGCACTCCTGATTTCTGCATCAACAGATACACAATGTGACCTGCCTGCAGGAAGATGTCGGAGAAATAGTGTAACCATTAATCAAATTAAATTGGTCGCACCGTCAGTTTTTTATAACAACCCAGAAAATATTGCTGACAACGAATTGGGTAAATTAAAAAATATTATATTCCATCTTTTGCATAATTTGTATTGTTAACATAACCGTGCTATTATAATAATTTAACAGAAACTGCCGATCGGGCCAATAACTTTCAGAATGCTACCCAAAATGTTAAAAAGCAATGCCCGGATCAAAAATCAAGCTGTCCCGAGAGTTACACTTGCTGTGCCGATCCATCGGGAAGCTTTGCATGCTGTCCTTTTTCAAATGGAACATGCTGCGCTGATAAGATTCATTGTTGCCCTCAAGGTCGAAAATGCAACGATTACAAATGTGAATAAAAGGATTAAACGTATCATGATTATAAAGGTATTTAACATCACATGTTGCAGTACTATTATTGGTAATTATAATTAAGCATAATAATTGTCTGTAATTACAAAATATGCCAATCATTTGCGTAGTTTTTTTTTGCGCTTGCGTGAATTTTATCATGCGTGCATATATTATAAATGACCTCAAATCAGCTAAAAAATGCAAAATGCATCTGCTGTCACTGTAAACACCAAAAAAGATTCTCTCAAATAAAACTGCACACTAGAGCGATGAAAATAAAGAGCAATAAAAAGATGCCCCTTACTACTACATTCCACACACGTCATATAATCTATAGATAGGTAAAAACCTATTCATTTGAACAAACCACAAACCGATTTGTATTGTACTGTTGTAAGCTGCTATGCCTGTCGCAATAATCCAACATACATCATGTCAGACAGTTTAAATTGACTCTCTTTCAAACATGGAAAGAACCCTTGCTGTGTCTTAAACGGTACAATATTTTTACTGATGCGCTCATGCATGTAATGTCTCACCATCACCGTGGCCATTCTACCCTCGTCATTTTAATGATTATTCGTGAGTTGATATCAATAACCTGATTGTTTTCATGTTGCATTCGGCTATTACTTACTAACTACCAAAAATAATGTGGGTGACAAAAGTTTTGATCATAAGACAGCCATTATTTTGTGATTGTTCAAAACCCATTCACAAGCAATGTCATAGGCACAATGCCGTCATCATCATCATCATCATCATCATTACCACCACCAATCACATTCTGTATGTTATCGTATCTTCCCTTGTAATCTGCGAAGATGACATGTCCAACAGGGAAATGGAATCTCAGGGTTGTGCAATCCAGCAAAGCACACAGGGAGATTGACCTAATAACACAACGAGATGGGCATTTTATAATCTCTGATGTGATGGGTGACAAGCCTCCTTTCTTCTAAACGAATCTTATTATGGTCAGTTAATATTGAAAAATTGTTTTCTGCTTAACGTACGGCAAGTTATAATTACACGCTTTAATATCATTAGCAATTTAATTTAAATACACATTAGAGCACTCATCGTCGTCATCTTGAACACCGAAAGCCGATCAAGATAAACCTTACGCATTTGAATTTGCAAACATTGCAAAGGAGAAGATGCGCAAATCGTGAGGTTTGTCAATAGTGGGTATGTATATGCATATTACATATGTAAATGTAACTTTGTAACTTATAAAAGTTCGACCAGGAGGAGAGTTCATTGCATATTGACTGCACAATATATGACCGTTATATAACAGAAAAGGGGTAAGCAAGAGAGTAGAAAAAATTCTAGATCTATAAATTTGTAAAGGGTACAAGTGCATTGAACGAGACAATCTAATCAATACCTTTCATTGACGATGATGCAGTCATAAATTAAAAAGTGGTAAAAGGATCCCCTTATTGTCAATTAGGCTTTATATTACAATATTTTGTGGACATACATATTTTCAAGAGTATAGTGGTAAAAAGCAGTTCTAGCGATGGTGTACGCATTTTTATTCCTTTTGTACTTACGTAAGGGAATATAATAATAGAACGAAGTAAAAGTACAAGTTATTTTATTATCATGCATAGTTTGCTTCGTGTCTTAATGGGTGAATGGGGACATACCAAATTTAACATACTAACATCCGTGACTTTTCAAAACGTTTTTTAAAAGTCAATGATCGCTCCTGGGACTTGAGACAATGGAGGGAGCGTTTACAAGTCAATTAATGAGTTCAGTTTGGTAATTACAGAAGTAACAACTTGTAAACGGCACAATGAGCGTTAGCATAATTTATTGATTTTTGACATAAATGTTCGAATTATTACAAAAAAAGAGGTGAAATGAGAAGCTTCTAAACTTACCGTTTTCACAAAAAAACGTGGAAATAAACAACATAATAGTATTTATTGTAATACTCCATTGTATGGCAGTGCCCCCATAGTTGTTCTGCAAATTTTGTCGCTCTGTTGTAGTTAGCTAATTTTTTGATAATAATAGCAATGGCATGCCGAATCACTGAATTATTAAATTTTATGCTCCATTAGGAGATTACATAATTCATGCCATAACATAATTTTATGCGTTTCATCTGATCTCTTGTGACTAGGCTGTCAGTCAAAATTTTTGGAGAGGTTGATTGCACACTACCCATCTTTGGCAAACATGAACCATGTTGATTGATAACAGTACTAAAAGGCAAACAGTTTCTTTGAAAAAAATTAACTAATTGCAAAGTGTCTCTTGATTACACTTTACAGTCCACAATACTTATTGGTCAAAATTAGCTCACACAATTGTTGGTCTCATTAGACTCAGACTTAGATTCGATATAATATAATTAAACTAGGTAAACAAGAGCTCTCTGGTGTTTGTGCAAATAAAATTGAAAATAAAATATACGTAAAAGTAATTATGGGTACAACAACCTACCTAACCCAAAATGATATTGAGCAAGATTGAGAAGATGTAAGATTTTCTCAAGAGAAGAAGAGAAGATGCATGAAAGAAGAAAAACTAGGAAAAAGCGCGCGCGTCTACGATTGGTTCAAAAGGACTTTCGATTTGAACACAGGTCAACCAACACAACACAACTACAAATTAATTCCAGATAAACAAAACAGATAAACATAAATGGTTAAATGGTATGCAATTGCAGGTAGGGATACTAGTTTCTGTCCCGGTCACTTTTATAAAATAGTGTTATCGATTTGAAACTACTACCACATAATCATGAGAACTCCCGTTGCTAGATTTTGAATTGTAATACAATCGTTTGGTCACATAACATGCATACAGAAATCGTGACGATTAACTCAACCCCTCAGTAATCATCTTCACTACAACAGGGTATCTTTTTACTTTAAAAGGGATCGAGAATAGCGATCAACGGTAGTATACTACTCACTCGTTGAAGTAAAATAAGGGCCAATTTTTTGGTTTACGATTCAAAAAGTTGGGCAATGCGAGAAACTATGTAATTTAGCTCCTTCCATTTATTTACGTATGAACTGTTCCTTATTTTACTACTTTTCGTTGCTACTATTCGAGCCAAAACAAAGAACTTTAATCTAAAATACAGGACGTCATGTCAGTCTATTTAGCTGTTGTCCTTTCGTATGTTGTGCATCTTTTCCAACACAATCGAAAAATGTATCAATGTATCATTATGTACATAGATCAACTCGTGTACCCTACTAAACCCTAATATGATGCGTACAAAAGTAGTTAATTGTTTTGTTTCGGAATTGGTGATAGAGTTGCTTGGAGGAAAGATGTGGGTCCCTTAATTGACATTCATTTGGTGTATCAAGCTGCCAACAAGTAGTGGGCAGAGAGAAAATTAGTTTAAATTTTTTATTAACAATTATTGCATAAAATATAGCATTTTTGCATCTATTTACATTTCTTGGTGCTTTATAACACACGACGAGTGTGTAAATGTGTGTAGCTGTAACATATATGGAACGACTCTACATGATTTTTTCTGTACAACAGCTACTTAAACTCTAAAATAGACAAAAGTGAATTTTTCATTTTGTCAAAAAATAGAATTTATCAAATTTTATCCCAGCATCGCTGTGATCATCACGCTTTTGCCGATGTAATACATTTTCGTAACAAACAATAAAACGTGAACATCTCTTCTTCCGACAACAATATTCAATATACGGAGCATAATTTATTACGGTTAAGAATGAAACTATATCATTGAAGATGATAATTTATACAGCGTTGTAGGCGATTCATTCTAGCTCAGGAATAATAATGAAGACGTTTCATTTCACTGATGAGGCGACTCATCTTCACTGTAGGTCTTTCATACAATTTTTGGTAGTACAAAAACAGTTTGGATATCAGGATTTTATCGTTTTCTCACTTTTTCTTCACATTCAATCATTGTCATCGGCACGAACAAGCCTGTCCATTTCATTGTGTCTTCCTCACACACACACACCACACACATGCACACACAACCCTGTAGTGTCGTATAATAAAAAAAATGGCGTCACTGCTGCCACTGCCACCTCATTAGACGTACCCCAGAAAATGGTTTACTACTACTGACAACCAGCAAAAACGATGCGGTGCGCGTACAGATCATGTGCAGTAATAATATGTTGATCGCAATAAAGTAAAATTGATTCATAAACGGTAATTGTGAAGGTGATTGGCTCGTCTTCTTGTATCCTCTTCCATTCAGCTGATAATAGATACAGTCTAAAGAAGACATAATCAAATTTGATACATATAATATGAAAGTAGATCGATAATGCCGTTTATAAAGCAAAGCACCCCATTTATTTCACAGCTCATTTAACTTTGGTGCTTGCGCACATAGTAAAGGTCCACAAAAGCAAAATAGAATGGGAAAAAAATTCGACGGGACGAAGGGACGAGTAACATTGATTAGTATGTATCTCTAACGAAGCATGTTGTTTTTGTCCCGGCGAAATATTTTGGCTCTGCAAAATTGCATTATGCATACAAAAAGCATCGTAATTATACAGACATACCTCGCTGCTGCTACTGCTATTGCTTTTTTAAACTGATACTATTACCTGATAGCCTTGCCCAATAATGAACTAATTAAGGGTCGTGAAATATTCGAGCAATCAAACGGAACAGCTGCATTGTTATCTCTAGTGGCATCAACATCAAGCCCATTGCTGCTATGCAGTGTAATTAAATTTATGAAGATGGTTCAAGTCAGAAAAATTAAGATGAAGTTGACATTGAACAAAGAAGATGGTCAATACTCGTTACACCGTACTGACAAGTTTCACTATACACACACATTGGAAGTATGGGACACGCTAATGTTTTTTTGAGTGTTGCAAAAAACGATGGAGAGAATAAAGAGATTGTGGTTGAATAATGAAAAAGGATCTTTTGTTTTCTTCTTTTATGTTTCGTTAATTACATTTTTTACTTCACCTCATTCATTGGTTGTTGTTATTGGGGAGACATAGTACTATAAAGTACACCTGCCATTGTAATAGGGCGACAGGAATTCGTCGACAAAATGTGCTGAAGATAGATCAACGATAAACCTAAATACCACAGACGGATGGCCGGTAGGTAAATGAATTTTATGGCATCCTCACTCTCGATCCTGCCTGGCTTTCCTTTGCTGGCTACTTCTACCACATCCCAGAAAGAGAACTACGGGCCATTATATCATCTTTGTCGTAATAAAAAGACACTTCTTTGTCAAGGGCTCTCCAGTTTACCTTCCTCACTTTATGTACATTCATTTGTTACGCTCCTGTTTGCGACCTCCTAAGCTATAAGACATGATGACAGATTTAGATACACATGCTGTATCATTGCTCTCTCAACCTTAAAACGTGCAAAGTGTCAAATAAACAAGACGAATATAGGTCATATTTGCTAAGATCCTTTAGTTAAAAAATAAACATTATAAAGCCGACGAGTGCACGGTTGACGGTTAAATATTTTAACTGTGACTTGACCGAAAATAAAAATCAAACTTGCATTTTTGCATTACGCCGTAAAATGGTGTATGCATCTATGCATTGTTGTTGGTAGCATATCTTTTGACAATACACCAGAGAGTTTTCAATGCCCAATCGTATCCCTAAATTTGTTGTCCGTTCATTATCTCACAGCATAAATCAAATCTCACGAGCCTTCCCGATTAATTGGATTAGAAATGGAAAGGGACGGAATGAATAGCATGGCACGGGAAGACGAGACCTTAATGTGATTTTTTGATGCACTTTATCACGTATGCAAATACGAAAATGCCTAGTAATGTGATTGCAGGTAATGATGAAGATGCTCTTGTGGTTTTGTGATTGTCTCAAATACACAACAAAACCACTCTCCTACTAATGCAGCATTCATTGCACATTACACTTCATCCTCTTTTCAACTTGTGTTTGTTGGACTGTTGACGAAAATCCAATAAAAATTCGTCTTCGCCTTGGACTGCTGTGTTGTGGTTTAAATAAATCACAGGAGAATCACGATGATCATGACAATGTAGTTTAATCGTGGTGAGCTAGAGGCAAAAAATACAAAGCAATATTAATGGGAAAGAGCACCCAGCCAGGCCAAATGTGCATTCAAATCCAAATTACTTTTGCGCTTTTCTTAAAAAATAGTTTTAGTGCTGTTTAGCTTGATTAATGCTGAAAATAGAGGATGAGTATTTCATATACCTAGAATATGTTTAAATGCGTCACTGAAGTAATGAAGCATAAGAATCAAAAAGGCAATCATAATCACACAAAACATTACACATGTGATGAGGGTAGTTTATTATAATAGCTTGTATTTTTTATTCTTCTCTCAGGAAAAATAGGGGTTTCAATTTTTACTTTTGGCATACAATTTTGCGATTTTGGTTGTTGTACATCTCTAATATACATATTACGGTACTAAAAGGTTCTTACGTTACCCCTTCATCTACTTCAAGGACAAAAAGTCTCTCTCTTGAAAATTACACGCATGCGCCGCCGGACGATATGTGTGTAGTACAGAAAAACTATTTTACATGCGTATACAGATAATAATTGTATGATGATGATGACTGATGACATAAATCGTTTTCTGTTTGTACAGAAGGATTTGGTGCGCGTTTGTCGCCTGTTGCTGAATAATTTAATGTTTGTAAAACGAAAGCTTATACATGTTTATGCCTGCTCAGGTTACATTTACTTTTTGGTTTTTTGTGTCGCACAAATAATGTCCCTTCTTTTCATCGCATTCCGCGTCCCATTCACGTCGCGTTTCGCGTTATTATTCTCACAAATTAGATTGTAGCAGAGGGACTATATAAGTACTAATACAAAGGCTATTGTGGTGGCTTCAAGGAGAATGCGTTTTGATACAGATTTTTACTTGCAATTATTTTAAAACATGCATTTTTAATTGTTGAAATTAGTTTTCCACTAATACCATCTAATAATATTAGTAGGTACGCACTATTGACTACTTGAACAAATTTTTTATTTTTCTTCAATTGTACACACACGCATGTTTTATGACGTCCTGATAAACGCACAAATTTTCATTATTATACCGACTGCCCTGTTACTTTGTTC
>JAHZNB010000581.1:0-10375 GCA_027744295.1 Callyntrura guangdongensis | reverse complement strand
TTCTACTCGCTTTGCGAAAAAAAAATTGCAGGGAAGGTTGTAGGTCGCCGAGCTACCGTTTGGTATCTTTACAGGAATTTGATACTTTTTTTAGCAATTTTTTACGATTCATTCCAACCGCTTTCACTATTGGGAAATGGGTTTTTAGTTTTACATTAGTTTCTTCGTTACCAAGCAATTTTGCGAGTTTTCTATTGATCTCTCAGAGTATAATGGAGGACCCTTAAAAGAAAAGCAGGTGTGTAAATTCTTCATTCAAGTAATTCAAGTACGCTCTCAATTTCGTAACTTCTCTCGTCTTTCAGCAAAGTAAACTCAAATGTCCCCGCGTGAAGCCATGGCAGCGAGTATGTCATTACACTTGATGAAAAACAGGGAAATCCAAGTCGTCGACTATCTTGTTAACCCCCCTTCTTAAAAATTTAAAATTGCTTAAACTAAATATATATGTAATTTCCTGTCAGTTACGTACATAATAATATATTCTAAAATCGAGAGAGCTTGTTAAAAGGTCATGCGATTATCATTGATTTACTTCTAAAAAAGCTCCTTTTTACTCCTCATGCATTACAACCTACTCTTCGTGTGCTATATTTCCTATGGAAAACAGGAAAACGGCAAATACATCAAGTTATTAGTAATTAGGTAGCGTATTTATGCGTTAGCTTTTGATTTTGTAGGTTTCAGTCTGTGTCCGACCGTCCGTCCATCAGTGCTTCTCCCCTAAACAACTGCATATTTTGAAAAACTGACTTCAGGAATCGATTCTCTAGGATCTCTAGTTGTTCACCTGACTTTTTGTTTTGACCCACACCCTTCCCGGTACCCTAGGGACGTTTAAAACTGAGTCACTTTTTCTCTAGTTTTTTGTCACCAGTTGAAATTTCGTACATGCATCAGTACATCTACTAGTGAACTTATGGATATACACCACGCCTGACCCGGATTGGTTGACCTCTGTGACGCCCAGGGGTCTTCAGAAATTTCTTTTCTGTATAACTTTAGTATTTCTTACGCGTTTCCCATGGGGTTTTCTTTAGTCTACTTCTTTATAATAGCACTGTAACAAGGTGGTTATTGGGGTCCCCAAGTTGGGGAGTTGATGAGAATTACCAAATAGTTATGCCTATGTGTGCTACCTTCTTGCCTTTACAATGCTCTAATTGCCGGTCTGATGACCACGACGATGATGTCGATGATAATAGGATGGGTAAAAATTTAGCCCACAGTTGGCTAAAACCAGTTGAAATTTTCAATGCATAAATAAGTACGTGCCCTGCTTCCCCTCGTATCTCCATACATCACATTATACCGTCGTTGCCCACATTAGGGAAAAAATACAAAATAGAAAAGAACAGGACAGCAGTTGTGATGATGTCGTTGTTGCAAACTGGAATACAAAGTAGACAGGCTACTACAACAAAATATACAGCTTAACCAGCAAAAAAATTCTCGTTTAAAAAATAAAAAATCCTGTCACTTTGTTCCCCCTATAGAGTATACGACCTTTCTCTCGCAAGTTGTTTCAAAAAATGATGTGTATACCCAACAACAGACTGACGACGTTTAGTTTTTGGTAACGACGGGGAATTCGTTGATCATGATGACAAACAAAATCGATACCGGGTGGAAAGTCAACCCTCTTCAAAGAAAAAAAAAACGACCACCATATTTTCTGTTTCTTCGTCTACACACACACTCCACTACTCCCCCCGGCATTCCAGTAACGAGTTCATAATACGACAACAAACAAAAGTTTGTAGGGATTTTTTGGGTAGAATTTACATGCCTGGTGGTAGAAAGTGGAGAAAAGAGAAAATATTAGAGAAATAGGGAAAAGTTGATTGCAGGAGAGACATATGTGGTACGCGTGTTTTTGTGTGATATATTGGCATTTTAGTTTGTAGTCGCGAGTTGGGTTTTTTACGCTTGAGAGAGAACAAAAAATATGAAAAAGCCCAGTAGCAACACACGGAGAGAGAGCGCGAGCACAAGAAAGCAGCGTATTGCAAGCTACTGCTAATATTACAAGTTGGTACAACAACCGCCAACAAAACCCAATGGACGACGAGAAACACGAGAATATATGGAGTATTTCAATACTCTGGAGGGACCTGGTAAAGGGAAACATGTATGAAAAAAGAAAGGCATTAGCAAATCCATTTTGTGACAGGTGATCCTTCAATTTTCTCAGTAAGCCCATTCATACATGACATGATCATGATGATGATGACAGAACACGGAACAAAATAGACCACTAGAGATTCATATTTTTTTGCTGGCAATTTAAATTGAATTGACAAGCTTGTATAATGGTACTAGAAGCTCTCGTCTTGCAAAAATTCATGCCTCGATAAATGCCCTTTTCTCCAAAACAACATTATAACCTAAACCTAACTATTCTATTACTGATAGAAGAGCACACCACCAAAGGAAATGAACGAAAATCAAATATACCAAAAATTTACAAAAAATCTATACCAGCGTCGTTACTCGCAACTAAGAACCTACATATGTTTCAAAAAGTATGGGTATATATTTTTATTACAAGTTATCTTGTGTCAGCAGTAGAGGAATATGTCAGTGAAAAGGAAACTTAATGCCCGAGAGTTGTATTTTACTGGAGTGTTCAGCCCCAAGAAACTTGCCAGTTTGAGAGGGAAAATGAAATTAAAAGTTTACCAAAGAAAGAGTATCCTTTTTTCATTCCCTCCTCCAGCCTACTCCTCATTTACGTAATAGCACGCCTATTTACGTTGACTATCCTCTCTTTTTAAATCCCTTTCACAGCTTTTTATTATGGAAACCATATATCGAACATATTGTACGTTCCCTTCTTGAAAGCATTCTGCCTTGTGAGATGATAGATAACTTGTGTAGAGACTTGCCGAACGAACAAGCAACAAGCTATGGAAAGAAGAAGGTTACATCACAAGAAAATTAAATAAAGCGCTTTTGCAGGTGCGTCCATATTTTCCTATTTCTCCATAATAGCAACTTTTCCTGTGGAAGAAACTGGGTTTAATAAGGATAATCGAATGAAAAGTCTCGTGCCGAGAAATAATCTAAATGAAATTAATCTTAAATAAATAATCTAAAGCTGCCTCGAGAAATAATCTAACTTGAAATAGTCTAAAGGAAATTTAATCTTAATTTGGATGGATGCTTTTAATGTGTATTTTATTGTCAACCAAATATCTTAAATGTTTATATTATTGTANAAAGGAAATTTAATCTTAATTTGGATGGATGCTTTTAATGTGTATTTTATTGTCAACCAAATATCTTAAATGTTTATATTATTGTAAGTTTCTGCTACGCATACCCATTTAGATTATTTCTCATTTATGCCAAATTTCGTAGATAAAGGAAAGTTTAGACTAATTCTCGTTAGATAATATCTCTGTTAGAGTGATTTCATTATATGTATGCTAATACCGCATTCGAATACCCTTATGCGCCCCAAAAACTTTTGATCTTTTTAAAAAATGTATACCAATTGTATATTGTAAACCAAAAACCATAAAACCTTCACGCACCTCAGCTCCCTGCACGTGACCTATATCTGCCTAAAAGCTGTAGAAAGAAAATCTTATTGATTTTTTTGTCTTGTTAGTTTTTAGTGCGAAAAGCTTTTTTTGGTTTTAGGTGAGTAGTAGTAAGAGTAGTAGTAAGTATGGTAGCGGTGGTACTGACCTAGTTTATGATGTAACCATTTACTCGACACCTCACACAACGTCCCAGTCGGATCCTCTTTTTTTTGGTTTTAGGTGAGTAGTAAGAGTAGTAGTAAGTATGGTAGCGGTGGTACTGACCTAGTTTATGATGTAACCATTTACTCGACACCTCACACAACGTCCCAGTCGGATCCTCCATTGCTGCAGCCGGTCTTCCAAATCTACTGAGGTAATGATGGCTTTCTGTCCTGGAGCTCCCCAGCGTTCCCTCATACTTGTCCCGCAATATTTCAATGTTTAGCGTGTGATAAATAAGTTGCTTCTGGGGATCTGTAAGTTGACCGAGAAATGCGTCCGCAGAGTCGCGACTGGAGAGACCGTCTTTTATTGTTACCACTAGGGATGGGGAGGATGATGATGATCCGTCCACAGTGCCTTTATCCCCACCACCACTACCATCCCTGGGAGTATTGGAGGAGTTGGATGCTGCTCCTGCTTCTCTGGTTTTTACTCAATGGACTGCCATTATGTTTATGAGCTTTTGCACTTTTCCGTACACAGCTACTAAATTGCCTGTTGTAGCTGTTATTATTGCTGCCGTTCCTGGTGATGATGCTATTATTCTGACACTTTATTTCTACTGACTAGCTGGTGATAGAGACGCTGCTGCTGATAGAGGTGTAGATTCTGGAAGATTTGGAATTGGTCACCCAGGTAAGGAAAAGTTTTGTAGTGGTTTCCTCCCATCGACAAAATCGTCGGAGTCCTTCCAAATATTACGGGAAATTTTGAAGAAGTTGATGCTGATGGTAACGGTGATGGCGGTTGTGATGAATAATCCTCCTTGCCCGGCAAGCCAGTAGACGCATTGATTAAGTTAACGGTACGGTGCTTATTTTCTTGGTAGAGGAACGGTGACGACGACAAGGAGGCTGATACAGTTCCCGGGGAAAATGTGGCTGCACCTGCTCTTCCGCTTCCAATACTGGCCACAGCTGAAGATGACGCGGCGGCAGCGGTGGTGGCGATGGGGGAAGGGAAAACGACGAGATGAATTCCAGCTCGTCGGAGAAACATTTCTGATATTGAAGAAATCAACGAGTCGAAAAAGAGATTAGGAGGGAGAAAAACAAGTTGTTTCTTTTACTCCTGTGTGATTGTAGTTGGAGGGGGAATTCCAATTTACTTTTCACAAAACTGCAACTCGCTCCAGAGATGATGATTTGATCTTTCCGCTTAGATGATGTCAGATGTTAAGACATTTTCCTGTCATTCCGTGACCATTTCCAACGACACGTTACATTACCTTCTCTTTCGATCCAGATAACACGCTTGGGCGCACAAGAACAACGGCAGCACGGCGCGAACACCACTCGCTTTGTGTAAATAAGTTTTTACTTTTTACGGACGTGTTGTTCTTCCGCTTGGTTTACTTGAGATCAAGATGATAATAATGATGTAGTAAATCCTATAAATACCGTGTAGATTTTCCTTCAGTTGTCTCTTCTCTCACGCTCTGTTCTTACTTTACTGCCAGATTACACGCACGGGGGAGTAATAAAACAAGACTGGCAACGAAACACCACCACCGCCACCATTCGTTGAAAATCAGTTAGTAAGACCGTTTCCGTTCCAGCAGTAACATCAGCAGCTATTCTCTTTTAATTTCACTTTCCGTCCTCCTCGAGTAAACAGTCATCAAAGCTGTTTCAAGCAATACGTCAGCACAGTTTAAGAGACGCAGCAGGAACCAAACCGCGAAAATGGCAAACGGATTCCTAGAAAAACATCATTCAAAAGAATAAAAAGCTATGAATAAATCATTGTATATTTTTTTACATTTCAACCTGTCTTTTGTCACTTTTCGTCATATCAGGTGAATACTGTCATTTTATGAAAAAATAAGAAGTTGGTAAAAATCTGGTAGACAAATCTCCTCCACTCCAGAGAAAATTTAAGAGTAATATTTGTCTTTTGTCACTTTTCGTCATATCAGGTGAATACTGTCATTTTATGAAAAAATAAGAAGTTGGTAAAAATCTGGTAGACAAATCTCCTCCACTCCAGAGAAAACTTAAGAGTAATATTGCAAATTATATAGAATTTTTCAATAAAAACGCTACTTAAATTTCAATTCCCATTCATCCTGGAAAAAATTTCACGTACGAATTTTTCACCCCGGTTTTTTTTTTACTTTTATTCATGTTTCATTCGCTAAAATAATGCGCTTCTGCCACTACTTCCTGGAAAGAATTTTACGCGCACGCAGAAGAAGTACGTCTGCACTCAACACGATTGTGTCGTTAAACACAAAGTCAAAATATTTTTTATGGGAGCATACCGCTCTGCTGCGTACGTACACAAGCTGTTCTTTATTTTACCACTCCAACCCAGACTATTTTTTACTTCGCTTTCGTTTACGGTCGTTTTTGTCTCATAAAATTACTCTGAATTTTTTGTTACTCTCTCTCTCTACCTGTGTTTAACTTTGGCAGAGAAGTGAGGTGGGTACAGTGTGTAGGAAAAAAGGTCTCACGGGAATCTCCCACTTTTTCTGCCTTTTTCCTACCTGCTCCCACATACCTTTAAACGGACGTGGAAATTTGTACATAGGTCCCGGCAACCAACCTGGCCCACCAGCCTAGGAAATCGAAAACCCGAATGACCCGCCATAAAACTTTCTAGGTGCCTGGCAGTGCCATCCGGCAGGCGATTTTGATGCCGAAATCCCGGTAACCGAGTTGCTATGTTGTGTAAGAATTTCCACGTCCGCCTTTAACACTTTTGCTCTTATGTTGTTTTCTTTATTTACTCTCTCTCCCTTTCCCTTTTACAAAACTTGCTATATTTTTTAGATTCCTCGTGAAAGTACCAACAAACTTTTCAACTCAAGGAAAACCATTACACACAAAAGTGGCGTTGGTAGTTTCCATCTTTCCCTGTGTAAATAAAACTAAGACTGTGTGTATAATTTATGGTGAACACTTTTTTTGCTAGGTCTAACGCAAAAAAACGGTCGAAATCACTGGAAAATAGATCACACACTATCAGTCAAAGTCCGTCCGTCACTGGTTGACAGGAGTAGTAGTTGTAGAACAGTTGCCGTTGGTCACTCTCTGGAGGAATTATTACTGTTTCCAGTCAACCATATGAAAATGGGAACGTGTGATATTTTTTAGCAAGTCAGACGTATGATTTGCAGTTAATGGTAATGTAGCATGTGACAGGTGTAATTTGTAAAATAAAAAGTTTTCATTTTCCTACCATCGCTTTGCTTGGAAGCTCTATCCCTGTCAACTGATTATCACTGGTTCTCTCTCTCTGGACACATGAGGTGCAGTAGAAAGAAATTAACCAAAATGATATGTATAAATAGAGTGGAGCACAGAGTATCGCAACCACATCGTGTCCTACCTCGATCAAACACACATTCAACATTGGTGTCCTTGTTATCTCGTAACACGGCATTGATGATGGCATCACGAAAAATACCGCATGGGACGGACACACATTTTTGCGCTGTAGCAAAATTTGTTAAATGATATGAGTAAACCTGGTCCCTATACAATACACTGCTCTTCCACTATCTGTCGTGGTATATTTTGGCAGTTCAAGTTGGAATGTTGGATAGATGACGTCGTTCAAACTACAAACATAGTCGATTTATCCATGTTGCCTGTCCAACAGCGTCTCTCTCTCTCTCTCGTTTTTTACAACACCAGTCAACAAAACCATTTTTGCGACGTAAACAATTTAAGGAAACTCTAACATTTTTAAGCTGACATAGCAGCAACTGCATATTATTATCATCATCCAACTCCCAACATGGATCATCATCATCATTGATTACCATTACACTTAGACAGTGTAGTTGTCTTTAGGAATACCAGCAGCATGCAGCAGCAGTGCAGACAGCTCATCATAGAAAAAATATCGTTTCCAAAATAAAGAAAAAAATCCTGTGCAAACCTACCCACTCTACTCCAGACGTGCAGATGGAGAGAAAGGAAAAAATTGTTGAATATTTATGAAGAGAGCAGAACACGCCAAAATGCTAACATCGTGATGGCATGGCATGAAAAGCATATTATGAGTAGGTCTGTGGGCCTGTAATGATAGCAGGAAGAAGGACGAAGAAAGATGCAAATGCAAGATGAGTCATATATTTACAGAGAAAATGCTACATACCAGCTATATACCTAATAGCTATATACTGGATGATGATGACTACGCGGAGGCTTGAAAATGAAATCCTAAACGGCATTTTTGTGAGAAGAAATATAGAAAAAAGATTTTCTCCAAAGTGATTTGCTTGTGCAGCAGCAACCTAAGCTTAACAACCGATGAAAAAGAAAAAAAAATGCGGCACAGGGCTCAGCACTCTAAAAAAATAAATCCATCTGCCTGTATGCTTGTTCTGCAGTGGAAAATTAAATTTTCCCTTCGTCTTCTCACAATCAATTTAAAAACGCTTTCATCATAAGAGCACACATTAATAAAAATAATAATACTTATAAAAATAAAATGCCTTTTACGATGCCTTCCCTTAAAAAATTTCTGAGGGTTCTTACCAGGAAAAGTGTTCAAATTCATTTACAAGTTCAAAGTTTACAAGTGTGGAAGAAAATGTAAATATAATTTTATATATACCTAAGCCTTATTTTCCTTGTGAGTGTACATTTTCCCGCATTCTGGAGAGTATTTTTAAGCGTGCTTGTTGTTTTTACATTTACATGGATTTAAATTAGATTTGCAAATTAGCAGAGAGAGAAAGAGAAGACTATGTTGAGATGCATTAAGCATAAAGAAAGACAGCTAGTTAGGAAGAGAAACTCTCTTCCACTTTGGTAGTTGACACCGTGTAAATTTTGTACCAGTTTTGCCTTTTCTGGTATGTGCTGCGCCATGGTGAGGAGTAGCGATAGAGAAGCCTGTCAGGTTAATTTTTATCTGAGAAGAGAAAGTAATGTATAAAGTGAGCTGGCAGTGGCAGAGACTAGCCTGGAGTTGTTGTAACGTCAGAAAGGAAAAAGACACGAAGGAATTAGTGAGAGAAAAGGTAATTAATGACTTTGCCAGAGTGGTTATTAAATTAGACGTAAATTGGCAATTAGAGAGGCACTCTCTCTCTCAGACAGGAAAGAAAGGAAAAACATCTTTTCTCTGTGATGATGATGACCTACACTGCCTGCAGCAGCCGCCGTGTTTCTCACAGGACCTCCTGCAGTGTATGCAAATTGAACATTATTTTATTTAGCTGTCACAGAGCTAGAGGAAACGGTACGGGATGCGTATGGGATGTGTATGTTACTATCATTATTATTTACACAGATTGAGAAACCAGCAACTATGGAAGAATACCGTGTTTTAGAAATAGGTAACAGTGAAAATTAAGGGGGCCACAGAATTACAGAACAACAGCGGCAGCATCTTTTCTGCCTGGTGGTAGATCAGTAGTGGGATCAGAAATAGACGTACATGAGAAGCAAGTTATAATTTCCTTCTGTGTGGCCTAACTCATTGCTGAATGTAGAGAGGAGCGATTGAGGATGATAACGGCTGACTACCCCTAAGGAATAACGATATGAATCACTTGCCACGGGCACTTCGCGCTTCATATGTGGATGTGAACATGTTCGTATGACTACACAAAGGACTTTTTCTTCCGTCAACACTATGGAGTTATCTTGGGTCAGCAATGTTGGAGACAAAAACCAACTGTATTTTTTTAAATATTTACGCCATCGGATAATATCAGATCCCCCATTCGATAATAATATGTTCCCATAAATGTGGCGGAAATTATGTTTCATCACATAATCGAAAATGGACTACTGATCGTGAGATTAGAAAAAGGTTGACATGGCATAAAACCGTGAAATATGTTATCTGCCATCCTATACTCAAAATTATAGAACTTGTTGTGTGTGTAGTAATTTGAGATTGAGACTGTCAGACCTAAAATACAATTGAGATATATACTAGATAGAGGCGCATGGTTATTATGCTGACGCTGACTCGATCTGACCAGGGGCCAGGAAGGAAAATTTGTACGTGTATGACGTAGTGCGTACCTATGTGAACACATTCTTCCGGTGAAAAAATTAATAGTGACAGTTGGGGTGTGCTGAATAGGAATGGAATACCTGACATACAGACTACAATGTTCAATATTGCTCGTTGCTTGGAACGGAACACTCTGAGTAATTGCAAACTGTTTGAGAGTAATATTTAGCGAAACATTGAGTAATGTTTGTTCAAACCTAATTAATGTTAATCAGCGGAGTAGAGAGTAACTTTGTGGTAAGATGTAGAGGGAAATGAACATGACTACTGCTTACTGGTAGAGATAAAATAATTAGACGGCCACGCCAAAACCACACTAGTGACAACTGTGACGACTGTTACTTCGGGGTATCTGAAATGCGCAGTAGCCAACCGTGAAGCGTGACAAGGGTAATTGCTAAGTTCTGTAATTCTGTTGTCAAGTCAAATTTAGTAATATATTATATATTTGGACAGTTAAAATATCATGCCATGCATGACCATGAACAAAAACATGTACATGTGTACAATTTTTGTTATAGAAATACACTTAGCAAAAAAATTATTCGCCCACTAGAGTGTCCCCCACGTTAAATCGCAAATCTCGAAGGCGATCATTTTAACCGGTGTTGGGCTAAAAACCTGAATCCAGG
>JAHZNB010000580.1:0-40386 GCA_027744295.1 Callyntrura guangdongensis | reverse complement strand
ATACTTTACCTTTATTTTTGTACGTACCTAAATAATTGCATACTTATGTATGCATTGGTACAAGTGCCATATAATTTTGATGAATAAGATGAAAAAAACTTATTCAACAGGTTCACCAGAATGTCAATATTACTGAATTATATTGTTTGCATGTGCGTCATTTAAGTGTAAATTGACTACGCCGCTACCTCCAGGTTTTGCGAAGTGCTACCTTGTAACGTAATTTATTACAAAATCATTCTACGTGGAAACATTTTTCCTTTGGAGAGTATAATGATCGCCCCCTGTGAGAGTAATACAGTGCAATTAAGACCTTTCGTAGAATCGCTTGATTACCTACGTAATTTCTTTAATGAATCCGTTTAGATCTACGAATCCACACGATGAGTTTATGTCAATGATGTACAAGTTTAGTTTAAGGAATGTACATGGTGTATACATATACACATCAAATAAATACCTACTTGAACTAACAAGGCTAGATTTTGCTGTTCGTTCTCTTTCCCAGAATTTGCTTTTTGTAATCTTCAGTATCTATATCAAGTGAATTTCCAGAATACTCTTTCGTTGCGAATTGTGAAGCTTAAAATAGTATCGAACAATTATTTCATTTTATGTCAATTAATTATCCCCTGGACACACACCAACACGACCTCCTTGCCACAAAAACAGCTTTTAAATTGAGAGAATTTATAACGACATGCAATTAAATAACGTGAGGGACTCATCAAGTCAATTAAGCTAATGAAAATGGGCCAGCAATAGAAGCTTTAGCACTTCAGCACAAGCAGTGCAATTCCAAATATTGTGTTATTGTACTTCGCTTATGTTATAGACTTATTTATTGTGAGAGGTATTCCCCATGTTTCAGTTTATTTTGCCTGTTACAATTGGTAATTATAAGTCTGCTCTTCTACTCATCAATTACAAACTAATTGCTCGAATCATTTCTATTATACTTATTCCTGTGATCGAAAGGAAAATACACGATTACTTTTGGCACTTCTTTTGAGAGCCACTTGTTTCTGTCTTATGAGAGATGAGCTAAAAGTCACAACAACATTTAAATGCTACCTTGAATAACAAGGCACGTGCTGTCAGTCAGTTTCATATGCGTGTAAAAGAAAATGATTATGAGACGAGAACGGACGGAATAAAAATAACTGTGTAAGATAAGCATTTATATAACTCATCATTCTACACATTTTTAATTAATTGTGACTATAACTTCCATTGAACTTTTTGATTAATGGAAAAAGGACTCTATCTCGCTCAATTAGCATTTAGCAAGTAAGCAAAAACTTCTGGAACATTGAAACTTAGCAGTACATAAAAGGATCATTCATTTCAAAGTACCAACTACAAAGCAATTCAACGTTACATTTAAAATTCTCACACAAAAGATGTTTCATAAGCAAGGATTCTTCAGACTGCTTAAATTGGTTTTTAACAAACATTCCTTCTTTGTTAATTACACTAATTGATCTTTCATTGACGTTCTTTATGATACATCTTAGCTAATTAGTGTCTTGTTTAACACATTTTTTGGGGATTGGAAGTCCGTGATCGTGTCCGATCCAGCATTGGAATAGAAGCGGGGAGGCATACATAGAAGCATAGAGAGAGAGAGAGAGTACGAGGCATGAACATTTTAGCAGAGACGTGACCTGATTGAGGTTGTTTCCCGCTGCACCCCAGAGAAACATCAGACATAATAATATTACACAAATTGCATAAAAGATGTTTCATAAGCAAGGATTCTTCAGATTGCTTAAATTGGTTTTTAACAAACATTCCTTCTTTGTTAATTACACTAATTGATCTTTCATTGACGTTCTTTATGATACATCTTAGTTAATTAGTGTCTTGTTTAACACATTTTTGGGGATTGGAAGTCCGTGATCGTGCCCGATCCAGCATTGGAATAGAAGCGGGAGGCATACATAGAAGCATAGAAAGAGAGAGTACGAGGCATGACATTTTAGCAGAGACGTGACCTGATTGAGGTTGTTTCCCGCTGCACCCCAGAGAAACATCAGACATAATAATATTACACAAATTGCAGACGCCTACGCAAATACTATTAGCATCAGCCATACTATTAAATTCCCAACTCATCCATTAAGCTGCCGTTTTTTTATCGCTCCATTTTCCCAAAATCTCAAAATAGAAACCTTTTCATTTAATTCTTTTCTTCAATGCTTTTACCCGAACCTTTTTTCTTTTCATATAGCCGAGTTTGTCAAATGAAACGCTGATAAAACAATATGTACAATTATACACGCAGTCATGGTTCAGAATTTCTACCATTTTTGGCAATCACGCAGCAAAATCGAGTTTAAATAACCAACCACGATAAAAGAGACGTTTTTACTTAAAACTAAGCTCTGAGGAGACCAGCTATTTCAGCCAGACTTTTTAATGTACAGTAGAACACGTCTCCAGGGAGGAAATCCCATAGAGAATGCAGTTACATAGCCATTCGAATAACCTTTATCTACAACATGGCAAGTGCGAGGTGGTCATAAAAATTGAAACGTGTATGTACAGTTACAATTGCAAGTACTACCTTTCGACGCTCTTTTCTCCATTGCTTGCATCACAAAAGCATCGCGACATTTTTTATGGTAATTTTCGTGTACCAATAAAAGTAGAATAATGCAATGCAATTGGTGCACCCTACAAAATTTTAGAAGATAGGAATTGCTCACTATCACAATCGAATCGCAAGAGCAAGAACAAACTTGATTCTGCACATAGTGGTGGTCCTTGAAGTAAAATGTACTCAAGTGGACAATAAAAAGGGGAGAAACCAGGATAGAAATTTTTGCCATTGTGATAAAACAGGAGGAAAGATAGTACAAAAGTTTTCATTCAGCGTTTGTCAGCCTGTAGTGTCTGTAGTAGTACAATAACTCGTTTCTTTCTGACGACAGTAATGCTCGATACAATATTCCTACTAGCAGCAATCTATGCCCCGATTTTTGTCGATTAGCATTACTATTCTAGTAAATAGCAGGGATTCCAAGACAAACGATCCGAGAGTACAGGGGCAAAAAAATAAATAAAAAGGCGGGTTTAGTAGGCTTTATGTAATGCACAATATTTAGATTGTCGACAGGATTATTACGGTGTTTGCATTTTTTAAATTTGTGACCTTCTCCAGGGAATAACATGTTTCATTTATTGGCAGCAGCGATGGTTATGGTAGCATGTAAAGTAAAAAACACAAGAGCGGAACAAATGGGAGAAAAACGTATTTAAGAAAGGCAGTGAAATGGAATGGAACATACGAGGATGCGGAGAGAGACGTCAATTTTTGGAATGCAGCTTTTATAAATGCAGTGGATATGCATGCATGAAAGCTGGGCTGCGGTGAATGGTTTCGAGATAGCGACAGAGAGAGAGAGAGAAAGTAAGTAAGTAAGATGAAGAGAGAATAAAGGTTTGAGAGTTGAGTAGAAAGAAGCACATTACATATTGATAGTATTAAATGAGAAAAGTGCAACAGGAAAATTATACTGCCGCTGCCGACATTTTATGGAACAGCGGCGAATACTACTGCAGTGAAATTCCCGTTGTCTCCCTTTCTTGCCGAAACCGAAGTACTTTTGAGAGCACTACGCGTTACACCTACAGAAGGATAAAAAAGCAGCAAGAGCCACAGGGGCTGTGTTTAAACCTCACTTTCTCCCTTTCAATTTTCTAATTTGGTTATTTCCTTTTCAGTTTTAGGTTCAGCTTATGAAACAAAAGGTTCTGAGAATGCTAAAACCTTAAAATTTCGTATAGTAAGGCCGTAAGTCACACAAACCGCGTTGGTTACAAAACAAGACTTGAATTTTGCTTTGTGTGGTAGGAGCACCGTGAAGAGAAAGTTATAAAGCTTGTAAAGAGATCAAAGGCAAAGTGAAAAATAGTATACATACGATATGCTTTCATTTGCATTAGATAAGCAAGAAAGAATCCATGTATTTCTGTATTTGGGATTTATAGAGATATAAAAACTTAATGAAATTCGGGACACACCGAAAATTTTCAGACTACGTTCACTGTCAACTGTGTGTGTGTAGAGCACATATTATCATGGGCTACATTTCCCATTTTTCTTCTTCATTGAGATGTACATATACCTAGTTGTCATTCCACACGGCACTCTAGTGAATCAAATAAAACAGGTAATATTAAAAATATGCCTGAAAAATGGGTTTTAGAAAGAGGAAAGAGTTTTGTCAACAAGGCCATTACTCATTATTACTTTGACATTCTTGGAATTTTATTCCGTTTTACCTGTATTTTGCATTTCGGATTCTACTTTTAATGTGAAGAATAGCCCAAATCACCCAGAAACCCAACAATGCTGTTATTATTACTACCTTGCGAAAGTGCTGAGTTTAGCTTTACACAAGTAGAGTGAAGCCTACTAAACAGACGCGTGCTATTCTGTTGTGGAACTGGATTAACAAAACAGAAAAATGTAGTACAAAACTCTCGTAAGCGTATGTACAATAATATTGTTATTATTACACAACTGCCAAAGAATCCAAGCTTGGCAGGCTACAACATCATTGAAGCGTTAACAATTGAAAGAATACTATATTCATATTCGTAAAAAATACGCTGTCAATACGAAAAAAGCCTCTGGTCCCCTGAACCCAACTTACAGTACTGCATGCTTATAAGATGAAGAGAACTTATATTTATCGTTATGATTACATTTCTCTCAGCTTCGGTTTTTTGTGGGGAAATAACTAAAAATGTTCCCTCCCAAAACTTTGTGATCCTTTCTAACATCGTTATCGTTTTTTCTCCCATATTTACATGTAAATGGCAATGTTCATAGAGCTATTTTACTGTTTACGCTTGGTATTAATATTACCCAATTTCTCATATCCCACTGTGCGTGGCGAACAACAAGATTGCGACACACAACAGCGACAACAGAGATCTCTGTACATTCCACATTCCGTCCTCGTAACAATCTCGCTCTCTCTCTCTCTTTCTCTCATTTTCTCAGCACGTTACTTGCTCCAGTGGTCGCTGTCAGAAGAAGACTGAGCTTATGAACTACCAAACTCCTTTAGACAACCAAGCGACGATGACGATGATAAAGAGAGAAAAACTATTCATTGTACTGCAGTAGTCCATGTATATATTTTTTTCTTGCTGCAGTCTAAAAACGGAATAACGAGACGTATCATCACGGCACAACATTGCTACCAGTATTCATACTCGTTGAGGCACTAAACAAACAGTGTTATCGAGGTACAGAGAGATCCACAGGAGGAAAGAAGTGTACACAGAAAACCTAGTTTCTCTTTGTGTGTGCAAGTACACGATGATAAATGTGTATCTCTCGATAGCATCCTTCCTTCCGTTGTTAGAGTTCCAGCAAAAAAGTCGTTGTTATCAGCGAAAGGAACAGATGTGGGGACGCGCGCGGTACACATTTTTGTGGTGGGATACCAAGCTGGTATTATGTTACAGCCTTGAGAGGAAATATCTGCAGGGAGCCAAGAAAAAAAGATATTGCTGACGCTGCTGCGTTAAAAATCGCAGTAGAAACGTCTCTGCTGCAAGACCAGAAGTTTTGATAATGATCTGGTGGTAAGAGTAGGTCATGTACGATGAGTCATAAATGGTATATTGTGTTGAGACTGGAGGGTCCCTGGAGAGAAATGAAATAGTAGCTACGAGTATGAGGAAAAGAGGAAAAGTGTGCAACATGGTTGATGGTTTTAGTCCACGTCAGAAAAGATTGACTTGTTCAATCTGTATTGTTTCGGAAAGCAACATACTGAAACTTTTGTGGACGAGTCAGATACTTCTAGTGTGTTGTAAGCATACTAATGTGGCAGATTGAGGTTTTTTATAAAATGTTAAATCCTTTATGTTGCATAATATTATTGTTGTGATAGTTTATTTTGAAAAATAATTTAAAAAAGTAAACCTTGAGTAATTTTCTAATAGTATATTCGAATAGTTTTTAAAAATATTGTGGACTTTTTTGTACACACCAACATGTCATGTGCATTCAATAGTTTATATGGAGCAGTGCATTTTTGTGTTGCATTTAGATTTCTAAAGGGTTATAGAAGGATGTTTGCATTTATTAACTTTGTTTTTCTTTAGCGAACCTGTAGTAATTGTAATATTTACATTTTTATCTAATGTGATTACATGTGCATATTGCCGTCACATCACTTTTAATATCATAACAGACCATTTAATCCACCAGTCGCAGTCACAGATAGTATGACTTTTTTGGTAAAATCTCTCTAGCAAGCTGCAGACTGCAGCATGCAACGAATAACGTGTAAAAAAACTTTTCCCTACCAGTAGCCTTCGGCATTATATATTTTTAAAGGTCTCGTCTGTGGTCGTGGTCAGCCCATAGTCTGGACGCTGCAGCATGGAAACAGGGAGAATAGTAATCAGTATAGTTATAAGGAGTCATAATCACATGTGCAAACATGTGGCAAGATAATGATACAAAAGTAGTTGCAGCAGCACAAGAGAAAATGATTTGTTACACTATTTCACATTTTTACATCCATCGATAATTTCACTGCCATTCCAAAACTGAGAATTTTCCACGCAGGGAAAAAAACCAAAGAGAAGCGAGGTGGAAGAAGATAAAACCTTTCATTCTAATTTTTTATGATAGCGATCGTTCTTTAAAAATTATGCCCTCTGGCACCAAAACATAATCAACCTTCTTGCTTCTAATAGCCTATCTTTGCTCATCCCATCTCATCAAAGATTCTTCAAAAGTTATCACATCGTCATCTTTTTCTCTTCTCTGGTATAAAAGTGATGATTTTCTTCATCTTCATCCTCCCTATCATTGATCTAGCAAAAGAAGTGTATAAAAAAGTAAAGTGCCCCAACAAGCAGGAGAGCAGCATTAGAAGAAAAAATCTCAGCACAAAAAAGTTGGTTGTTTCAACAACTCCATTTTTTCTGTTTGGAATGAAATGACTTTAAATTATACGGAGAAAAAACGGCATCGAAAAGAAAAGTACCTACACACAATTTCATTTCTTCTCTCTCGGTTTCTTTGAGAGAAAAATGTACCCTCTTACTTTTTTATGTATAGTTTTTCTCTTGTTCAACCGTAGGTAGACGAGTGTAATTTTTACTCATGTCATGGCTTCAGGCATCTTTCCCTTTTTTCTTGATGATGACACCATCACCGACTAGATTTTGGTACAGGTGGGACACCTCAGGTTGCACTAGTAATGTAATGATATATAGTGGGGCTTTAGCATTATCCTCTTTCTAAGCCCAGTGCAATTCATCCTCATCTTTTTTTCTTTACCACACAATCAACAATGGTAGAATTTTTTGCTGGAAAATGGAATGTCCTCGTAAAGTAGCAATTTAAATTCGTTTGAGACGCATTGTATTAACATGACTTTAACGATATGTTTTATTGCATAAACATGGAATACCTGTTGCATTTTATGGCATTCTCAGATTCTCTCAATGGACCACCTCATGTACGTGTGAACACGGTTAGGTTTCACCAGAAAGAAGAATGCGGGAAGGTGAGTTATTTCGTGAGTTTGGTGATGAGTTAGTTACATCATCATCATATAACTTACATGGCGCTGATGGATAATTAGTTACCTGTCTAGAGAATGATGACTACCTAGTACGTATGTACCTAATTACTATTAGACTTGTAATTTTATGTTTCAGTGTCATATATAAACATTCAAAATTACCAATGAGTAGTAAAAAGTAGAAGAAAAATAAAATTGGATATGCAAAATACCTGAACAATAGTAGAATTTCTCACAATGTTAGCAGATTGTGTGATACTTAACCAAAACTGGGGTGAGAGGTGAAGGTTGTTTCGTTGTGGTATTCCCGATTATTAAAATTTATCATTTTTGTACGCGGTTTTTAAATAATCATCATACAGTTGAAGTCACAGCTGTAAAAAAAAGCTAATCAGCAAATCATCACGTGTGTAATAATGATCTATGCGAAAAGAATATTATAATTTATTTCTAAAGAACCTTTTTGAAACTACTTTCTTTTTTTCTTTCATTTCTATACAGCCTCTCAGAAAGAAACTTTTGCTTTCGAGATGAAACCCGCAGGAAAAAATTTCTGATATTTTGCAAAACAACTTCGGCCACCTGCAAAAACATCTTTGTTAATTTATGTATTGTGCACAAAAAAATTCGCCCTTCATTTACATACCAGACATAGGTAATTATAACCCAAATTGCTGACAATGTGAAGGTCATCAAACGGAACAAGAGTGGAATTTAAAAGTTGTTCATTATTTACTTATCGGTAAGTAAGTAGTTGATTACTTAATCAACATCCTGCGCAAAAACGTTGTAGGGCGAATATGAGTACATTCTTGAAAGATAATTAACTCTCTGGTCAAATGAGTCAAGTTCATTTATTCCAGGGGGTGGTGTAAAGAATAGAATTGGTTTGGCATGACCGTGATTAGGATATTACTGTGTTTCCATTACAAACATCTTACAATTTACCACGACGTATCGTATAGTAGTACCACCAGAAAACAATGATAATTAGGCTTACTCTGTCGAGACATGAAACCTTTGTTATTGTTATCAATATTTGTATGGTATTGTTTCATTTTCTTCGATGTGTCTGCGTCTCTTCCTTTCGTCTCGACACCTGTAGTCTGAGCAAAAGATAGCAATACTTTTTGATAGTATGCACAAATGCATGCAAAAATGTTGAAAACAAGCATATTATAAAAGGAGAAAAATTGTAGGGTCCTCTTATTCGCAATTAAGCATCATTATCGTGAACGTCGTAGCGTCGGGGTGTTCGCAGGTCTCATGAATATTCCACGATTTAAAATAATTACAACTAAAATTACTACTTTGCGTTATTTTCTAAAAAGACAATGGGAGAGCATAATTAATACAGCACACATTTTTGTTCGTCATGCTGAATATTGGCAAGCTTTTTGATATCTCGCGTGTGTCTTCTTTAAAACGTCGTCAATTTGAATAATTCCAATAATTGACAGTTTTACTTATTTAAAGTGCCGTACAACAAACTATATTAAAATTTCCTGTATATTTTCACATGCTAAAACCAGTTAAATTAAAAACTCTGCTCTATTTAAATATTTTTATATAAATAACTTTATTTTTTGCGAAATAAAACGTCAATATTTTTCCTTTAAGCAGATTCAAACTGTCATTTTTTAAATTTCTACACATTTTAGAACATCTTTTTGTTTTATATGGAAGCTAATATTATTATTATTATTCATCTTTTTATAAGTTACTACAACCCCAAGAAACGTTTTGCAGCTGCTATGTCCCTCTGTACCACTCTTCACGAAATACAACCTTTCTCTCGAATGCCTCATGTATTAACTTCACTGAAATAACAAGGCTGTCGCTGATTGTAACAAGAAGTTCACGCAAATCCTTCTAGGTCTGAGAATGACGAGAGATTTTCTATTCACATACTAATATCATGCATGCAGTATAGTGGATTGTGCCGGTATTTGGTAGTCATCACCATCATTCATCGCTATTCACATTTATTTAGTTCTCTGGCTCTCTCCTTGCCTGGCCACTCGCCATTACATTTCTTGTCAGTCAAGTCAGTTCAGTTCTTGGCTAAATGAGTAAGTACAGTTACAATTTTTCTGCAAACGTAACGACAATATTAATAATAATAATAATAACAAAATGGTACTACATTTTGTTTGGCTAAATGAGTAAGTACAGTTACAATTTTTCTGCAAACGTAACGACAATAATAATAATAATAATAATAACAAAATGGTACTACATTTTGTATTGTGTTACTTAATGTGTGTGTTGAATAATGGTAAATATGGCATGTGGCACACATTATGTAAATATGGATGCATTATGAACTTTTGCTAGGCCATAAACAATGTCAAATCTCAATTGCAGTATAAACTGCTTTAGACCAAATTATACTTTGTAATTGGTTTAAACAACATGTTTCATTTTTTAAACGACTCCATAGTAGAAAAATGTGGAAGGGGAACCGTTAGTCTACCTTCTGCTGTGGTAGAATTTGTTTTGTGAATTAATGCCCTAATTTATTGTCCCTATATGCTATTAAAAAAGTGAATCCTTGTCTCATCCTTTTTCTGCAGCAAAGTGGGAGTTTGCCTTGTACCTGTTTGTTATTATATGTATGTACATATCTCTTTATAAGACTTTTCGCAATATATAGGATGTGCTGTATTATATATAAAGGAAAATGGCGAAAAATCTGTTCACATGATAAATGAAACTTTGGTTGAAGACTGGCTGCTTAAGTGAAGTAACGACGGCTTGTATAACCCAGCCATCCGATCCTCCTAAATTTTTAACGAGAAATTTACTTGCAAAATGAAATCTACGCACACTTTGCTCTCCGCTAAAAATTCACTCATGCATACATGCAGAAAATAAAACGGATTACATACATACAACTTTATTTTTTACATGTTCAAGAGACGTGCAGAAAAAAGTGTTAAATTTTTTCAACGTAATGATATGGTATGTATGAGTGTAGAATACGTCAATATTGTGTATTATACTATTTTGAATCGGAATAATATTTTTTGGTTTGTTTGCAACGCAACCCACCACCGCTCCTGCCACCACCCACCCACCTCTACCCTATCTACCATCTCGTCCTCGTCGACACGTAACGCAATCGTAATGAAGATAAAACCTTGCACATGGTTATACAGAGAAACCTTCATAAAGAGGAATATTATGTGATATAAAATGTAACATGAAAAATACCTTTGAGAAAGGCGTTTTATGGATTGCAATTTTCTTGTCGCTCTAAAACATTCATTCTAATAGAAAAAATAGGCACAGGTAGGGAAACGATTTACAACAAAAACTATGCCTTTACCTTCTGAACATTATCATCATTGTCATCATGATCACCGCAGTGGTGACATTATTACATGAATTCCCTGTCCTGCTGCTGCCGTTCGTTTCTTCTCTTAACAATAAAACCGTTTTTATGTCCTGCTGTCCTGTCCTGCCACCATATTGAACTACCACCAGGGCATCCTGCATATCGAGAGAGAGAGACGCTTGCATAAAAATGCCAATATAAGAAGGAAGCAGCTCAGAAATAATGTCACTTTTCTGAGTGTGCTTGCATGTGGAAAATGTTAGCATTCATTCAGCAGTCATCTTCATGCTGTGTACGTGTCTTACCACTGCTGAGCCAAAAGAGAAGAAAGACGAAGAATGAAAAAGAAGCTAAAAAACAAAAACTCAAGTGGCAGACCAAGCAGGCGGACACTCTCTGGTCTGTCTTAACTTGGACAGTTGGACACATGCAAAGAAGAGAAATTAACTGAAACGAAACGAACTCGAGGATAATATAGACTGATGGGGACAGTGTAATAAAATGTGTCGCTGTGAAACATCACAACTTTACAACACCCCTGCTACGTAAATTATGTATAGGTAATAGGTATGCGGGTATGTACAAATAAGTAAAGTAATGGATGATGATGATGAATGGATATAGCAAGGAGCAGGAATAACAGATAAGAGCTTTATAATAATACCACGTATTACAGAAAAAGCGTCATTGTCGATAATACTAAAAAAGGTGGTTTGAATTGTTGAAGAAGGAGCTGTTTGTAAGCCGAGACGAACACAAGTGGAGGAAAGGCTTTCGACGTGTCAAGTGAAGCTTTGTTGGGGAACGAGCAAAAAAAGTGTTACACGGCTCGACAAGAAATTAGTGGGCAGTCGTGGGATTATAAAGCATATATCTCCTGAGTAATATAACTCCTCTGAGCTTGTGTAGTGTGCATCCGCAGCAGTATAGGTTGTTATAATTTATAAGAAAATTACATTCTTAATTCTTCATGTGGGGGAGAGGGTGGCGGGGGCTCATAAAATCATGTTGGTGTCGTGGTGTTTGTAAGAAAGAAAATGGAAACATTGAACTGGCCAGAGAGTTACAGTTGTACAGTATGCTATTATTACGTACAAATATTTCCGGGCAAATAAATTTTTTTTAGTGAAGAAAGGTTAAAGTACGATGTGAGGGCTGGTATATCAGAGAACAAGACGTTATTCATTTGTGTTTCTTTTTTAGGCTTCGCTTGCTTCCTCGTTGGTATTCTTGTTGTTGCACTGCACTCGATTCGTTTCACTTACTTTATCTGTGGCGAAGGTCAAAGGACACTCTCAGAAACACAACGGCAGCATATTACAGAACAGAACAGCAGGAAGATAAGATTACACCTATAAAAATATGTATAGAGGTTAGATGCATTATGCGCTGCATAAAAACTCAATCTCTCGCCCCATTATGCAGCAGCGAACATATTTTTCAATCACCCGTCGACGGCGACGACGACTACCCGACCATTTTTCTAGTACATGCATAAATGGACAATCTGTAAATTCTCGAGATTGTTGTATGGTTGAGTGAAGTTGATTGATAAACGAAAATGTTGTCATACAACTAAACAAGAAAAATGTCAAAGGCAACTGCCAACGCAAGACATCATTTGTATAAGTGCATGTTCAGCAGGAGAAAAATATTTAGATTGAAGTTGAGTAAAGCGATATACATAAATACGTGCACACTTTTTAATTTGACTAGAGAAGCATGACTTATCTCTCCCGATATGCTGTTGTGGTTGTGAATAGACAAGGGAGTGAAACGGATACTGTGGACGATGTTGTATATTTTTCTTGAGCGTCATCTTCTTCATAATCATAATTACCATCCTTGCTGAAACGTCATCATCGGCATCCTCCTCCTCTGTGGTAAAGTGGAGAGCGGTTGTTTTTAGCTAGAAAGCGTTACAAATTTCAGCTCGTGAACAACAAGAATCATCCTATATTTTTCCGAGATAAACAAGTTGTGAGAGACTTTTCCTTTTGGTCGGTATTTGGTATGAAAGCCTTGTGGCAGAAGAGATTACAAGTCTACATTAAACAGCAGCACAGTTAAGAGATACGTTTAATTTGCTGTGAAGTAGAGACATGTCATGTACATTCGTGTGTGTTTTGTACCCGCATTGGTACTTTACTGCTATTGCTAGTTAGTTTAAAGAAAATAATCAGCGTCATTGAATGAATGAGCATTTTAAGAGCGTTATAAACGTTTGAAGACAAAAAAGAGATGGATGTAGTATTAAACCCCTTTGGTACTGCTTGTTTGTAGTAACAGGCAAATATTGGACGTGACAAACTGGCAAAATTTTGGCAAATGCAAGTGTGAAATGGATAGTGTAAATAACTAGATAAGTGCTGTTGGTTCTCGTCGTCGTCACCATAAAGTTTAGACAAAAATACCTATGTATTTATCGCTAGCACACTGCAATCAAGTTAACTTTTATGAATGCGGATACGCAATACGCAAAATCAAGTTTTTCTTCAATAATACTTTTTTATTTCTGTTGTACGCGTTTAATAGGTATGTTATATCTATGTATGTGTATGTATAGATTGAACGAGATCCTATATTAAATTACCGTGCCGTGGTCGTGAAGCTACAAAAAATGCACTTGCTTTGGTAGACATTGTTTGTAGCGCAGGACATTATTGTCAGGTAGGGAATGAGACACTAGAGTGGGTATTTTAAGAGAACTATGCTAAAGGAGAAGTTTAAGAAGATTCGTCAAATAATACATTCGGAAGACAGACGAAGAAATAAAAACTTAACTGTGAGAGCCAATGCTTTTAAAACCTCCATATTATCATCATGTTTACACATATATATATTAAATGCATTTTAAGCATTGAACTGGACATTTTTTGTGGGAAACAGTTAATACAGACATGTGAAAATTGGAAATGTTTTATTGATTAAATACCATTGTCGGCTTTTCATTGTAAGACTATTAGTAATCCTATATTTTGCCTAGCCTAACTCTGCAACGAATAAACTAACCTAACATAACCGTAAGACAAGTAATTTTTTTAACAAAGACTAAAAGCTGACGTGAAGGTTTTTTTTTGCAAAAGGAAAGAGTAATTTCAAATACCATTTTGGCAATTTTAGTTTTTCCACATTGTTTAGCCGATCAGTACTCCGCGTAACAGCTTTTTTTTCTTGACTATCGATTGGCTTTTTTTTAATTCTGCCGGTCATTGGATGATGTAAAGCATTGAATGAGAGTTGAGTTTTAACGATTATTAGGATGACGATGAACAGCATTTTGTGCTCACATATAGCATGTTCTTCATTCCTCCGTTGAATTACTTCGCAAGTAACTTTTGGCCTTCGGCTTTCTGCTTCGTTTCTGCTTACTAACCCTTCGTTTTGCTTAATACCAAGCGTCTGCACCTACGTCTGTTACATCTGCATACATTACAGATAACAACAACAGACTCAGGAAAATCTGCGTTTTCAAAATGGGAAAATGATTTTCATCACTTTGGTTTGGTGATCACATGAAAAATAAATTCTCGGTAACCAACAACCAACCAGCCACTTATTCGCTTCTCTCCTTTTCATTTTCTTATCTTGCTATGCGCTTTGTTACTTCAGTTGTTCATCATCATCACCCGTTCATTACTCGCACATATTTGTTTTGTTTCTTAATCTTTCAAGCAGTATACTTACATTCCTCAACTTGCTAACCAGCCTACTAAATACTACTGCCAACTGCTCACTGACAAGAGAGTGGACCATTATGTACTACTTACGGCAACTACTACCACATCTTCTTCTCACATTTATTCCTGATTCCTTCGTTTTTACGGGGGAGGGGGTCGCTGCCAATAGAAAATCAAAAAAGAATCTTTTTATTTTTCTATCCCGTCACAGAGTAGCGGAGTAAAGGAACGAAACGAAAGGAGGAACTATAACGTAATCTCTTTTTTTCACGTACCAAATATCAAAATGAGGCAACCACCGTGTGCATACCACCACCACACTAGGAAATTAATGCTGCATACTGACACACATGATGTACCCAGTACTAACCAAAAGAAACTACTTGCAAACTTGTGTGTTTCCCTTTGTATCAGTCTGTCGCTTCCTTGCAATAAACACGACATGCTTTACAATCCAATAGTCTCCTATATCTAGCCAGAGAAGCAAGGAGAGAGATAGAGCTCATCCATTGAAACTTGAAACTTCTTTTTTGCCGTGGCAAGAATAATATGGTATCGTGCCTCGACAATCTCCTTTTTCCTCTCTACTTCTCTCTCTCTCTCTGTCTCCGTTTCTTCTTTTTTGCCGTGGCAAGAATAATATGGTATCGTGCCTCGACAATCTCCTTTTTCCTCTCTACTTCTCTCTCTCTCTCTGTGTGTCTCCGTTTGTTCTCCTTTTTCATAGAGAATTCTTGTACATGTACTGCTCACCAGCTCGCAATGCAATACTACCATTTAGCCTTACACGATTTACGATTTACATTACTAAAATGTACCATTCGAATTCTCTACAAATTCAGCACAGATGGAAAGGAAAAAAGCCTGAAACGAGTGTGCATGTGCACATACAACCACAAAAAGATCTCTCTCTCTCTCTCTGTGCCTATAGTATCTCTCCTTTCCGCTATATGCTACCTAGTTCCATACAATCACTATTGCCTGGTTGTAAAATGTAGGTTTCACACACAACACGCTTCTTTTACACTTACACAATAATATATTATCCGCTCCTTCCTCACACAACTAAAAACTTTTTTTTTTACAAATTTTTTGCCGTTTGTTTGGTAGTTCAAGTAGTGTGCAGCATTTTGCCACACTCTCTGCATTCATTATTATTACATAGGTTTATCCTTGCAGACTTACAGACACAGCAGCTATTTTATAACCGTGTGTGTGTCCGTTTAGAGAACAACTTGTACGTGTATGCACCGAGAGACGTGTGTAACATGTAACACGTATACTGTTACTTTTTCCTCATTTACTTGTACACACACACACACACAATACAACACACACTTTGCATCAGAAGTCTCATCATATTATCATCATCATCTTTGCTTTGTAATATCGTCATCGACAGGCTGTTTTAGTAGCAGGAAAGCTCTCTCACTTCTCGTACAGTTGAAGAAATGTACTCAATGCTTGCCTGCTGCTTGGCCTGGCCACTGACCCCCAACAACCTGACGAATAAAAGAAGAAGTAGCAGAACAAAATAATAAAATAATAATAATATATGTATATACATACATACTTTTAATAATAATCCCAATAAAAACGAGCAACATTAAAAAGGAGTAAAAATAAAATCCAAATTATCTCACTTCGCAGAGAAGAGGGAAAGAAAGAGATTTTAGATATTAAATGAAGGATTATTCACATCCCTGAGACACTCACGCGCAACTTAATTTCTCTACTGATTTATTTCCACAGAGATCAGGGGATAGGAATAGAAAAAAAAAAGATTCTCCCAGGAAAATTCTCCCCTCCCCTCTCCCTCTCTCCCTCTACTGCTGCTGCCTTGTTGCTTCTTCTTCTTCTTCTTGGGCCAGAGCAGGGGTATCAATCAAGAAGACACACAGGCGCACTCATGAAAAAAATAAAATACAGTAATTCTGCCAAATAAACAATTATGAGCGACCACCCCCAACAGCAGCAGCAGTATCAAAAGCACCAACAACATCACCAACATCAATATTATCAACATTATCATCGTCATCCTCTTCTTGATTCCTCCGATCATCCTCACCACCACAATCGTCGTTGTCGTCACAGTCAGCAGCACCTCAAAATTTTGCTTCCCCACCACCGCCGCCAACAACTTGAACAGCAACAGCAGCATTATCGTCGTCGTCAGCCACCTCGCATTTTCTGGCTGTGACAAGAGTAACCAGCAACAGCATTTACAACAACAAATAGACAAGCAAGGAGGACAAAAATTAGAGAGAGAGAGAGANTTAGAGAGAGAGAGAGAGAAACATTATCAAAAATAAAACGTACCAGACAGGCAAAAGGAATTTACAGGAAACTTTTTTTTACATGCAAACTTACTTTTATCGTATTTCTCTGTTGGTACACGAAAAATGTATCGAAAAAGTATACTAATTTACATGTAGTCACCTCTACTCTTTCGCGGACGACGGATCCTTGACAGAAAAAAATATGTCAGTGGCATTATCATCGTCGTCTTCATCATCTTTCCTGCATTTTTTCGGCTAACTGAAGATGTATTTGTTATTCCCATTCGAGTTTGCTCAGTTCAGCAGCGGCAGGAGTAGTAGAAGTAGTGGTGCAGGTGCAAATAGACTATTTAGTAGGTTTCCTGCTACCACATCTGCAGCTACTGATCATTTTAATTCATTCCACAAGAAGTAGTTTATTCCACAGAGGAAGAAACGACACTCAAGGATTGAAAAGTACATTTTTTTCTTATTATGTGTGTTACCACATATAACTTACAAACAGGTGTGGAGAGAAAAAGTGGGGAGTCTCTGTCTCCATTAAAAATACCATATTGAAACAGATTACAGATTTGTACTAAAGGAAATGGGTATCTCCACGTCAGTTTTTCAGTTGTGCTCAGTTTTTTTAGTAGTTTTTACTATGTTTGTACGTATCTGATACAGTAAATATTTACATTAATGGTATTTATTTAAAAATTATATATAGGTCAGAGGTGAAGAAATTTAGTCATTTTTAAAAAGTTAAATATATATAGTTATATATGCCTATAAATATATGTCTAAAATTCAACAAATTTATATTTTGTGTAATATGGTACAGTAGAAATAAGTAACGCTGCTTGGAAAGACGTCACTACTACCGGGGATAGTAACTAGAATAGAAGCCGGGCAGTTACAGTGTCCACTTTATACAGATATTGTTATTGACTAGAACGTTAAAAGGAGGACGGCTTCAAAATGGGGAAAAAGAAGAGCGACATTTACGTGTGCTTTCAAATCCTGCCTTACAAGAACAAGGCAAACAAGTCGATATTCCAGTGCAAGTTCTGTGACCGACAGTACTTGCAAAATGCGACCAAAATGGAGAGCCACATTATCACACAATGTCAAAAGGTTCCGGCAGCCATCCGTGCAAGCTACACGACTAAGCCGGGGAATGGTGGAGGAGGAAGTGGCCCAACAGCGGCAGCCCTAGCGGGACTCAATTTATCATTAATGAATAAACATGATGATCTGGATCTTAATGATCTGATGCGAGACTACAGCGACTCCTCTGCCAGTGAAGCGCCTGAGCAGATGGTGGTTAACGTGAATGTTCCGGGTATGTTTAGATTAGGGAAAAACTCTTCACTAGCAGCTGGAGGCAGCGGTGGTGGTGGGGGAAGAAATAATAATCATTCACCGGCTCTCACTGGAAGGAGTGTGGCTCCGCCGAAAAATTCTCCACCAACATTTTCCTCGTTGGGTTATGGAACCACGTCACCACAGAATTTGGTAGCTGACTTTAATCAGAGAAGCATGCAAATCCGAGCGTTTTCTCAGCTAGTTACAGGGTTAAACTCTTTGAATAGTGGGGGAGGAAGCAATAGCAGTAGTAATCATACAAATAATAACGGCAGCAATGCCAACGGACGGAAGCGTGCTAGATTAGACAATCAGAATAATAATAGTAATACTAATAACAATAATAATAACAATAATAACAATAGTAATGTAAATAACAATAACTATTATACGATCGGTGGTGCTGGAAGTGCCCATAAAATTTTAATAAAGCCCAGTCACGGAGTACCCGCTGCAAAGTTACCGAATCTGGGAGGTGCTCGGAATAACACTAATAGTGTGGCCGCCACAGCAGCCACGATAAGTACCGGGCCAGCGGGCAGCATCTTAAACAATCGCAAACTCAAACCCTCCCCTCACATGAGTGGAGCTACCATTACCAAAAATAATGCAAGTTTAACTAATAATAATAATAAAACTGTGTGTGGTCTTAAGGAGAAATTAAGCAGGGAGGAAACGGTGGAAATTTGGAGGTTGTTGGCGAGGGCCATTTATGCATCGAATGTGCCTGTGTCAATCTTAGATAATGAACATTGGATTAGAGTGATGCAACGTAAGTTGATTTTGCGCCCTATTTACCAAAGTATCCATAAAAAATGATTTTTATCTTATATAATGTTGACCTTGATATCTGACAATGATTTGTAACAGGCATTCAGCCAACCTTGACCCTTCCTAGCAGCAGCGTCCTGTCAAATGCACTATTAGATCAAGAGTACGGCAGGATCAGCCAAGACATTGAGGAGAAAGTGGAAAAATCTCATTTTACGGTGCTTGAATGTATTACTGTGCCTGGGAATCGAATGTAAATTTACACAAATTATTCGTGAAAACATTTTTTATCCTTTGCCGGTAACATCAAATCTAAATGATCATGTTTTCTTGTTCTTTTTTCTTATCAGAGATGAATTTACACTAGTGTTTTTCCTTAACTGTGATGACTCACCAAACCCGTTCTTGTACAAGTTGCATCACATTTCCGACCCGGATGGTTACACAAAGGACAACCTTTCGAAAATTATCGAAGATATCATACTTGATATCGGGCTAAACAAAGTTGTCGCGTTTATGAGTGACCTGAGCGGGGAAATGGAGGGGACGTGGGAGATTCTGCGTGATAAATTTCCTGGTTTGCTAACCTTTGGATGTGTGATTCACGGACTAAATTCCATTCTAGACAAGATACTTACACTGCCAGAGATAGGGAAAATGATAGACGTAATTAAAAAGTTGTACAATAAGTTAGAGAAATCTGTAGAATTGAAGACTTTGGTGGAGGAGGCTTTCGGAAAGAAGCAAAAGTCTCCGTATGACTCGGACTCGGGTGACGAGGCACTACCCCCCAGCAATCAAAATAATCCAAAGTCCCAGAAATTAAATAATAACGATAATAGTAATCATCTAAATAATAGCAGTAGTAGCAGCAAAGGTGCAGGTGCCGGTGGTAATATTCGCAGTAATAATAATAATAACACTAGTAATGCAACTTTACTATTGACAAAGTGGAAACTTGTCGGAAAGCTAACGTCGCAGCTGATCTCAGAAAAAGCAGTTTATCAGCAGTTGCTAGCTAATCCGGACTCGAAGCGAGTGATTGACGGGCTGAGCTCGGATTCTCCCAGTGGGAAAAGTGATCGCAGCCTTAGTAATCATTTGAGTAGTGAAAGTTTTTGGACGAGCCTTGTTAGTTTAAACAGTATCATTGTGCCTTGTCTTCAGTGGATTGATTCCCTGAAGCCGGATCGTGATTGTTCCTTAAGTGAAGTCCCTGAAGTGTTCAAGGAACTGAAGGGCCTGCTGCAAAGTCACGTTCGCAACTTTCCTGTGGATGACACAGCAAAGCAAAGTGTTCAAAAGCATTTCCTCCAAGTGCAGAGAAAGTGTGTGAACGAAATTCACTTTACAGCGAGCCTTCTCAACCCCAATCAGAAAATGCGAGGGGTGTTGACCGAGGATGAGGAAGCTCAGGGAATGGAATTCCTGACGTATTTCTGTGATTCACGTGGCTACCATGCGGGTTCCATACTGAGGGAGCTATCGGATTACAAGAGTATGAGTGGTGCGTACGCTACGGAAAAAATATGGAAACTGGGACAGACGCTGGAAGTATCGTCCTGGTGGAAAATGGTGCAAGGTGACTCTGCCTTATCCAATATAGCAATATCTCTAGGGAGGGTAGTACCCTCGTGTAGTATACCGGAAGCTGGCTTGGTGAAACCTGATTATGGCGAGATGTTGGACGAGGAGAAAACGGAAAAGCTTGCTTTTATCCAGTACAATTTACAAAGGCCGAACAAGGCCAAATTACCAAAAACAAATGTGGTCGTGGCACAACCAGAGGTTCCAAAGGTGAAGGAGACGCCGCCTCCTCCTCCTCCAGCAGGTTAGGAAATTGGTTTAACTTTAATAGTAGGTGACTGGAAATTTAATATGAGCTGGAAGACCTGAAAAGTCATTTCATGGACTTTATTTTATATATTTTACAGTTCCTGTTCCTGCAAAAATAGAAAAACTTCGCATAAAAATTCCCAAGAAGGAAGACACCGAATCTCCTGCAATGGATCTGTCTGCCCGGTTATCTGGATGCTCTCAAGTGTCCGACGAGGAAGAAGAGGATGACGACGATGATTCTGACGACGAAGAGTCCAGTTCCGTCGCAAACTCGGTAGCTCATCACCATAAGGATGCGGGGGCGAAACGTGGTGATAGTCAGCTTTCTCCCGCAGCTTTAAAGCAGCAGCAAGATGACGGAAATCAAAGTTCCGATGGTGAGGATGGGAGTACAAAAGACGATTCTTCGTCGGATTCTGATGACAGCTCCTCAGACGACCAATCCGACTGATAAATACATTAACGTTTAAAAAAAATCGCGTGAACTATTCAAACTTGTAACTTATTGTGTAACACTGATCAATATTTACATTTAAAATTAGTCCGAGTACTACTCCGCATTTTACGTTATTGCAATAATAATAATAAAAAGGGCAAGGAACAGCGGAAAAACGTCAACCATGAAAAACTGGTCAGCAGCATACAGAAAATTTTTAATGAGAACAAAAACTAAAGCTATTACATAAAATATTATATAACATAAAGATTGAAGATTAAAACTATGTTTAGGTATTAAAACAAAAACCAACCCAAAAAGGAACAAAGAACCAATTAACTGCCTCCACGACACATTCTTTTCTAGAAATCATTACAATACAAGAATAGTTAGGCATGTAGTAGCTCCAATAAATATTATGTAGAAAGTATAAAGTTCCAAAAAGATATACACACACAACAGCTGTTTAATTAAACCGAGTAACAATAACTTTAGTAAAAAAAATTATAAAGAAACATTTAAATCAAAACCATTGATCGGAACAGAATTTTCAACGGGTATACTATGCAAACCATATTACTACTATATATTGTGTAATTAAATTCTGACGTGTGCTTTTTACGGTGCAGAGCGAGTATACAATCGCGCTTTATATAAAACATGAAAATATATATTCGGATAGAGTTGTAGAGATTATAATTTTCTTTTTAAGTAGAATATTATCACGTTATATACTTATAGTGATCACACATACACACGTTATATATTCGATTAGGAGTTCCGTAAATACCCATTCCATGCAAAAATGACACTTTACAATAATTAATTTTAAGTCGGTGATTCGCGGCAATATATACAATATTATAATAGAGAGTATCTTTAAGTTTAAATAAATTATATATGAAATATATAAATACACTTGTGTAACAACTATGCATTGACCCTATGCCCAAGACAAAAAATTTAAGTATCGATAATCCTTGAAATATTTAATTATTCCAACAACCGCGCGAAGAATATATAGTCTTTATTATAATCATTATATACTATGTTATCAAGTTATCATATTAAAATACTTACAGTGATGATGATATGATCGTATGTGACATAAAAAAATTGTAATTAGTTTATTATTATCATTACAATTTATTACAGGCGCGTCCTTATAAAATAATTGCATGAAGCAGCGGAAATATATTTGATATTTTTTCTGTTTTCTAATTTTATTTGTGTTTTGTTTGCACATTACATGAATACATTTTATTACTAAATATAATACAAAAAAAACTTTCATTTTTTTCCTCCCGAGAACATATCCAAAGTTCAAAATCTTTAATCATAATAATAACAATTTACTATTAACACTATAATAATAAAATTGGAAACGTGAAAAGCAATTAAGCAATGCAATTTTTACTATGATTTTTGTTATCTCACGTCTCACATACACAACCACTCTCTCGTTGAAATGTTGCATAAATGATCTTTGCTATTTGTTATATAATTTCCAAAATGTCAATACATTATACGTAGTAACGTCTCCCGAAAACAGTTATGCTATTTATTAATCAAATAAAATGATACAAACCAAAATGTTTATACTTAAAGAGGACATGTTTTATTGTTTTATACATACAAAGTTTGTTTAATGTGCATTTACGTACATAAGAAATCTCGAGCATGACAGTGTCAAGTGTTTTGGAAACCCTCATACATCAACAAATCACACATTGGGTCCCGCCTGCTAACTGTTATGAAGGTTCACAAGTGGTCATCCGTTACAATGTTTCGTTACAAAAAGTTGTTTTGTCGTAGGTATTCGGCTGCTATAACGGATATACTAATGACATGATAATCGATTTTTTGTCCCGATGAACGACCTGTTAGGGTATGATGGGCTCTCTTTAGCTACTTTTATGCTTCCAAGTCAAACCCCAGCCAAAAACCAAACCCTTGCATTGCTTTATCAAAGTCAGCTTTGCACAGTTTTTTCTCTCGTCCACATGCATTTGTGCTTATAACGATATCGATGCAAATGTTATGTATATCAGATTTTTCTGCTGTCAGGGAGAGATATATGTGTAGGCCACAAATATATCCCCATCAAATCTATAGCTAATAAATGTCCTTCCGGTAGGAAACCTCACGAGTGTTTGTGGTCGCATACACGGGACAGTGTCCACCCGAGATTTTTGGTCATACAAAATTCGTAACAAATGCTCTTTATAAATTATAAAACAGATTCTTATAGGAATGCATTTACTCTGTCCTGTATTTGTCAGGAAAAAAATCTTGTCGGTGATACTGAAGCAACAGTTCTTTATATTTTGTTGCAGTAAGTCTATGATCATCATTGCAAACTGTATGGTAAAATAAGTGTAATTCACGCGGTCTAGTTATTAACAACCTTTCATCAAGCACTACTGCGAGGTAAGTTAATATTTGTATTCTTTTATTTTTATTTTTAATAATTGCTGTTATAGTTAATAATTTCCGAAAAGAAAAGATTTTGTGCGCAAAAGTATCTTCAAATACCTTGCAACATAGCAGAATCACCAACACTTTTAAAGGTATTGTTTTACCAACACCAACAAGTATTGTTACCACTGTATTATTAGTAAAGTTAATAGTTACCGTCTACACCTGTAATTAAAATAATATGCTGTAACAATACTCACACTGAGTCACACATAATATAGGTAATTGTTTTTATATGCAAATGAACGTGTTTTCGTTTTGAGTTGAGCGAGCCAATACAAATTCCCTTTCACTTCAGAGCAGTTTAAACGTATTTCTTCATAAAGCATGGTTTTTGTTAATTTTATCGAGAATTTAAAAAAAACATCCATCCTTTCTGGTTTCGATCACTTGATCCTGATCTGTTACGAATGCTATATTTCCTATAAAATTTGGAGTAACTTATTTATAAGAGGAGGATTTGAGCTGATGAGTAAAATAATGTTATCGGTAGTTCCATCGTTATAAAATACATTTTTTCCAACAGCGAAGTCAAACGCAACCAATTCATATCAAATTTTAGAGTATAACGGGATTCAATTTAGGTTTAATAGTTATCTCCAAGGTATAAAAATGGAAGAGACCAGGAGCTGATAAAGATTGTATGAGTAAAAAATACTTTAAATCCAAAGATCATCTAAACTTAAGTTTAGATGATCATTGGTTTAAATCCGTATTATTCCCAAATGAAATACACTATGTATTATACTCCCATAATTTGAGATATTTTAACTTTAACCCTCGGTCGATGGATGATCTGCTCGATGAAACATTTACAAATTGTGTAGCGCAAGCAAACGCATTTCCCTTTTTAAAAAATTTCTCACATCCATACATAATAGTGTTTCAATAATTGAGATATATACTACCTATACTAGAGAACACAGCAGTCCATGTGATCCATGTTAACAAATTTATAGGTACCTTGTTTCAATAGATATGTAAAAACGTAATGAAAATAGTACAACACTTTTCTAAATGTGGCAACTGGCACATAGTAAGTAGTAGGTAGATACAACCGAGTAATTAAATAATACATAACACATCAATAACATTAATTTCTAGATCAGATAATTTGATTTTTTTGTGAGTACATTTTTAAGATTCTACGTATTATGATTTATGTAAAGCCCAAGTCACGCCCACCGTTACAATGAAGCTTTATTTACAGAATTGGATTTGTAATCACAATCCATTACGACGCACGCTGTACCAATTTTAATTCAATAATTAATAAGATAATTAAAACGTAGTCGGTTCTAGATGTGATCAGTTGTTATTATGATGCCTTTAGTTAAAATTATTTTCGCTTTTATGTGAGTTATGTATTATGTTCCAAGGAGATATGACTTACATTAAAATTTAATTGAAACAGGAATAATATGTCTGCGCCTCTATGTAGTATATATCTCAATTGTTTCAATGCCTACCTACCTACCTACCTAATATGCAGTATGCAGAATCAAGAGTCTATACAACCCAGGCATGACCGTGAACCGGTGAACCGCAAGTCATGAATGGCTTTTAATAATCGCAGCTCAGCTCAATATCAACATAGGTATTCGCACTTATCGCAAGTCGATCCCGTTTTTTCCCTTTTCGTCATTCTGTAACAATGGTATTTTCGCATTACTACTAAATATGTGTTACACGTACCAACATAAAATCTATCTAGTTAGAATTAAGAGATTGCCAAAATGTTGCCGTTCTGTTTAATTCACACAAAAATGGTGATGCTATTCTACCATTCAAAATTCTAGTATCCACTCCACTGTGCAATTTGTATAAATGCCGTTTACGGCACACTAACACAGTATATTTTCCATTTGCAAAAAGCAACACGATATCCTTTTAACTTGATGTGTCGATATTGCACTGTTGCAAAATTTTACCATTAAGAACCCTTCCTCCTGTTTCAGAATCTTTACAATGGCATAAAAAATAGCATGAAAGCTGAAATACATTCTCCCATACATAAAATACTCTGAAAGATAAATTACACATCAACACATCCTGTCTACACAACAACAACCAATGTCGGTATGGGTTTAATCTTTGCAGCAATAGGGACAGGGATTAAGATGATGGCCTTTCAGTCCTAAATACTTACCACGGTATTTGGGCTCTGCTCAGGATGACTACAATGATTATGGCCAGTGGCTACACCTACGCGTTAGGCTTGTTTGTGTGTACCTACATAAGTAGCATCTTGTCATGTCTGTTGCAAATGTAAAATGCAAAAGTATGAAAACCAATGATACGACCAGTATGTTCTGTGGTATTGTAATCAAATGCAATGAAAGCCTTCGCAAGAAGAATTACGTTAGAACCACAAAAAACAACGGTACCCCCCAAAAAGCATCTCTCATTTCATTTCACCTCACCGCGGATGACATGTGTGCGTGCAGCTTTGTTTAAAGATATCAAACCTTATAGCGTCTGTTACTCTGTTACTATTCAGCTGTTACGTACTTCATGTACACGGACGAACATAAAAAGAAGTGAAGCAGGAATAAGCGCTCTGGCTTGGTATTATTTATTCGGGGCTTTAGGGAGGAACCTGCTTATGCATGAGGCATGTACAAATATTTTATTTGGTCTGTTAGCCGTTAGCTCAGTAGTTTCAAGTTTCTATCATTTTCATTACATTAATTATAATATTGTTATCTCGGCTGAGCCACAGTATTTCTCACCATTATCACCATTTCTCAGGATCGTTTTATTGTTGGAAATTGTTATCTGAAATAATATGATTATTGGAATTTTTCTCTCGAGTTATGGTATGGCAAGCAGTTATTATGTACTGATACTTTATTAACAAATTAAATAAAACTGAATTTTGAATCATCATCCATCATCATCAACAGCACCGCTGCCGAATTACTTAACTACGGTTAGAAATTTCCTGTCCTTGTCAATTCGGTGTAGTGTTTTTATAAATTATGTTGTATGGTGGTGGTGGTGGTTTGACTGACTGACTGGTGATTTTTTACGTGGGAATGGGAATGTGTGCTCTATAGCGTCAACTAGTAAAGTCAGTAAGTACCGCAGTCGCAGTGCATATGGTATTATTTTACACACATCCATAACTAAACGCTTGCTGAATGCATGTGTTTTTTTATTTCATAAAATAAAATTGGTTGTTGCAAAATTGCAAGTTGCATGCCGTGCATGGTTATAATAGTTTACGAGGTGAGAGAGAGGTGAAATAAAAAGTAGTAGATGAATGGAAAGCAGGTGGCGTTTCTAATAGAAGTCTATAGGCAGAGGCAAAAGAACGTTATCCGACTCCGACAAGGGAATATTTGTAAGTTGCCAGCGGTGTAGCTCATTGTTGTTTAGTACGTACGTCTCTATCCACGTTACTGTCTCTTGTCCTGCGTATGAAAAACAAACGGTGAAACCAGGTGATTTATGTGAAACTTGTGCATTTGGAAGTAAGGGTTTTGTGTTTTCTCTTGTTTGGGTTTATGGGAGATTTGTCTGTTTACAGTTGATTCATTGTTGCTTTGTTATTGTTAACTTTTTCGTGACAGCCAAATAGGCGTATTGGGATTGTAATTTTTAGTGAAATACTTGGTTTATGACTATAATTTTTTATTGAATATTATTTATTTATAGTTAGAAGATGACGACCATGCGTGTCTTGACAAGACGAGTGTCATCGTTGTATGCATACAACAAAGTGGCTGTGGATGCGGGAAAACCGTTAACAGTCGCTTACTCAGGATCTCCCTTTGTGGTCAAGAACGTTTCCAATGTACAGCTAGTTCAGCAGAGTATACGAGGTGTCCAAAGCTGGAAAAAGAGTTTGTCAACAGAAGCCGCAGCTAGCGTAAAACCCGGGGTAGTAGCAGATAGTGAAAATGAAGTTAATTTGGAGACACTGGGCTGTTCTCGAGAAAAAATTGAGGTGGATGGGATGATGATAAATTGGGACAAAGCCGGAAGTGGGGATCATGTTGTTCTGTTACTTCCGGGCATCATTGGTAAATTCATTTTTACCGATTTGGGAGTACCAAAATCATTACGATTCTTTGTTCTGGTAACTTTACGGTGTTGTTCTGCTAGGTTGTATTAAGCACGATTTTGCTCGGCTGTTTCAAAAAATGGACAAGTCAAAGTATACCCTGGTTTCGTGGGACCCACCAGGTTTGTTTTTCGCACATAAAATTTATTGTCTCAAGGGCATTGATTAAACCAAGGTTTAAAAATGTACTGGTATATTCAGGTTATGGACAAAGTCGGCCACCCAACCGAGATTTCTCTGGTGTATTTTATAGGAGAGATGGACATACCGTTGTAAAACTGATGGATGTAAGTAAGATACTCTACAGAACTCTCGATTTTATCTCCAAATAATTTGTGTAATTGGCAATATATACTGAACTTTGAAGAAACTGGGTTACGACAAATTTTCCATTCTGGGATGGAGTAACGGTGGAATTACGGGCGGTTACATTGCAGGTGACTATCCTTCTAGAGTTCAGCATCTGATCACGTGGGGTTCACATGCCTTTGCTGATGAGCGAGCTGTGATGTTCACAAAAAGTATGTTCCTGAATTTTACCCCTGCTACCACCAATTTTATTACAGGGTGGAATTTTAATTTTTTCATTTACTCTTAGTCATGGGGGACTTGGACATGTGGTCTCCAAAAATGCTACAGCCCGTCTTGGATTTGTATGGTCGGGAATATCTCCTTCAAATGATGGTAGATTGGCACAAAGCCGTTTCAGATTTTTACCAAGAAGGCCTAAGTAGTACCTTTGAAGAGAGTTTGAGTAAAATAACTTGTCCAGCACTGTTAATTCATGGAGAAGAGGATCCTGTTTTGGGGGTTGAACATGCCGAATTCATTAGGGATCGTATTGCCAATTCAAAGTAAGACGCCATCAAACTATATTTTAGTATATTGTATTTTAATCGTCACCTTTTATATATTTTCTTAGATTGTGGATAATGCCGAAAGGAAAACACAACTTACATATCCGGTACACTGACGAATTTCTGGAAGTCGTAAACAAGTTTTTGGATTCTTAATAATTTCCACCAGTTTTTGTAACACCTGGCATCAGCCTCTATTACCAAAAAAGATTTTAAGTGACACGCGACCTTGGCCTAAAAAATCTTCACTATATATTTTATGTGCTATATATAATTACTGTTAGTATAACCTTTGAAATTCACATGCCAAGTTTTATGTGATTGTGATTACAGTTACCATCAGCTTTAAATTACAATATCATGTGAGATACTTTTCAAATGTAAGCTGTTATGGGTAGTTATCTCCTACTACCATGTGCATTCCTTAACTGTTAACTCATAATAAATTTAATGTGTGTATTACATGAATTTTAATTGGAAATATCTCCATTTCTTTCGTTTTTATCGACATTGGTAGCATTCAACTTTTAAGCAAAGTATTGAATTATTGAATGCTTTAGTATGTCTAATATGGGCAAGCTTTCAGACAAAGAAACATGTTTTACTAGTGAGATTAAAACGCGTATGTTGATTTCATTCTACCCCAGTGAAGACAAATTTTCACCGGGTGGTCTATCGTCTGTTTCTGTCAAATCTTCAAACAAATTCATACAAGTGTCTTTACTGCAGCAAGTGCACCATTATTTCCACAAAAAATTATTTGTGGAATATATTTATTTATTTAATAAAAATTAAATTGCTGCTTACGATTAATATATATTAATATTATATTGCGAACCATGTCTATTCACACTTTACATTTAATTAAACGGGCCACATTCCTCAAATCGGGGTTCAAATGTCAGGTTGTGTTCCAGTTACCTTGCTCAGTAAGTGCAATGCACACAGGACGTACCTGTTCACAAACGGCTCAAAGGAAAGTCGCTGTTTCCGGTATGAATATCAACATTGAGCAAGTTGGTCAAGGTCCACATCCAGTTCTTTGTCTTCCGGGCGCGATGGGTAATTCCTAATTTAAAAATATCGAGACAGAGAAAAAAGACTCAAAAATGTGCGTAAAGTCACCTCTGCCAATGTTTTGAAGGATTCATTGAGTCCGATTTTGGTCCTATTTTACCAAAATTTTCCCCGAGCAAGTATACAATGATTGCTTGGGATCCTCCGGGATATGGGAAAAGCAGACCTCCAAATCGGGACTTTTCGGGGGGCGCTAAATTTTTTCATCGTGATGCGGAATGTGCGAACGAGCTGATGAAGGTACACGAAAATACTAACTTGGTTATAAAAAATTATCTAAATGAATTGAAACTTGGAAAAGACAAGTTCGTATGCTACTTCTCGCAGAACTTGGGCTACTCTACATTTTCTATGCTGGGTTGGAGTGATGGTGCAAACACGGCGTGCATTCTCGCGGCCAGGTTTCCAAAGTCTGTTAACAAATTAGTCATTTGGGGCGGAAACGCGTATATCTCTGATGAAGATATGAAATTATACAATCGTAATTACTGCTACTGTCCAGATATTTTAAAGTAAATGCAATAGAAATTACTTAAAGTGATGATTTTATTCTCGATGAATCGTTTTTAGCGGTGAAGAACATAGACAGTTGGTCGGAACGGATGAAGGCTCCTATGATCAAAATGTACGGGGAAGCTTATTTTCGAGAAAATTGGACCGCATGGATGGATGCATACGAGGATATGTACAAAAATGGCGGTGACATATTTACCAAATTGGTACCGCAAATTCAATGTCCCACTTTTATTATTCACGGCATGAAGGACGCAATGGTGCCTTATCAACAAGCGGAATATTTCAAGAAGCATATACAAAATTCCAAGTAAATCATGCTTACATTAAATCACGCAACGCAATTCGGGGGTTATTTTAATTCGAGATTGGAGTGATAATTTAAAATAGTTAGCTATTCTAACAATCTGACCTGCTTTTGACAATAGGTTACTTGTGCTACCCGAAGGAAAACACAATCTGCACCTGAAATACGCCCAGGAGTTTATTAAGTCAGCAGAGGAGTTTTTGGATGAGTAAGATCGTGGCTGCTGATTTCTGATGCTATACAAGGAACGTCTTCAGTGTCTAGAACATTTTAGGAGATATCAGTTTGAAGAAGAATGCATGTGATATTGTTTTAATTAAAATTAATATTTTACAAGTCAGAAGTATCGATAAAATCATGCTTCGTTATGCGTTTACGTGGCAAAATGATTAAGTAAAATACATGCAAAAGCCATGTGAAAATAACTATACTAGTAACTATTTATAATGAACAATTAAGTAGTTATTCATTGCTTTATTTATTTTCTCTGGAGGTATTACAACAGCAATTTATTTTAACCATTGTATCAACCCTTCATTCCAACACTGGTAAGTCCCGAGATAACGGTTCCAACTCCAATGTCCCCCGCACAGCCTTGCCCTTTGGCGATGCATGATCCTGCAGTGATTCCCGTGGCAGTGACTCCAACGCAAGAGGCTACAGCCAAAGGGATTCCCGCTCCAAATATAGTTGCTAGAACAAATGCTGCACCCCCTAGGGCAGTGACAAAAATATAGCAGCAGCAGTTACCGCAGCCCATCGTTCTGGTCGGTTGGGTAGTAGCAACGACGACAAGTGACAAACAATCACCAAAATTAATGTCTATCACCAAATTAATGTAAAATTTCGATCACTCACTTTGTTGAATACCATGCGAACTTAATTAATGCTATGCCACGAGGACGAGTTGCTTTCGAGATCCGTGGAATTTTGAGGTAAAGCTTCGTTTAAGCGTGCCACATCAAGAACTCATACACTGAACTGAGATTTTCTTGTATGCAGAAGAATGCAACATTGCATGTATCTCATAGATTTAAAACGTTTTTGGCTGAAAGCAAACGAAAAAATTTCAATCTTCCAAAACTACATAAATTTCATCATGAAACCCTCTCCAGCTTCCAATGTTTGCCATGTGCATAGTGAATGCCAAGCAGGCGCAGTACAAAACTGGCGACTTCGTCAAACAGGTTTAGGACGATATATACTCCATACTTACTACTACACTATCATACGTGTACTGTATATAATACCTACCTAGTACCTGTCAACGTAATAGAAAAATACGCCATGAAGGGAAAATTTCTATTGCAAACTTGAGCATGAGCTAAAACTAGCCGTCGGCAAAAATTGCAACATTTCCATTCCTATATACAGGGAACTTTTAATAACACCAAATAATACCTGAGTACGTAGGTAGGTAATCTAAATATCAGCTCTTTTGTTCAACTATTGTCAGTATTGTCCTATAAAACAGTTCAACATGAAAAAATTTCGTGGAAATACTTTTTTTAATACACAGACTATTCATATATATTGCCGACGTAAGTTTTTTTGTAATTATTTAATTATTAAACACAAAGATTAATGAGAATTGTGAAAATAAATGGTAACTTTATAACTTACAATGAAAATGAATCCTAAAATGTCCTCCCGTGCAGTTACCGCTGTGTATTTCAATTTCACCTTACCATATATTATGTGATATTGTGTCTTATGAACCAATGAGTGAAGGCAAACCAGCTAATCGTAAGCTCAGCGCTGAGAATAGCACAACTTGCTATATTCAATTTCACTAATTTGTTAATTCTCGAATGACATTAACGTTTTGCTCACCTTTATTGTGTTCTTAATTGATTACTGTTGCATTGTATCCATTTACTCGCTCTTTATTATATAATAATATATTATATAATACAACGTGTGAACTAAAAATAAACAACTATTAATGCATATAATGGACCTTGACGTGAAATAATTCTCTAGTTTTATGACTTTTTAATGACCTCTTTCCTAAAATATTGCATTTCCTTCGAACAAGGATCATTACAATTAGACATAGGCTTTTTTTATTGTGGATCAAGTTTATTTTGGAAATATGTAATTATTGATACACAATACAGAAAAATGGGGACAAAAACTGATGTTTCCAATATTTTATAAATGATTATTACAAAATCGTGAACGAAACACAAAAAAATTAAATTGAGTTGACACATTATTATTATTAATAATTAAATCTATAGACTATCACGAGGAAAAAAAATAATTGTTAGAAAGACCGGGCTGGTCGAATTATATTTATAATTTTATATATATATTTATTTGTGTGATTATTAGAGGGACAAAAATGAAGATACATTTTGATATACATATATAATTTGCTCTCATAAGATATACACACTCACACATTTTTTTGAATACAGTACGGCTGTATATAACATTTGATATTATTTTTTTAGTATATAATTTTAGTATATATTGGTCCCAACGAAAAGAAACAAGGCATTATCCTTTGGTTTGTGGGCGGACGAGAGACAAAATTTAAAAAGCAAAAAAATTGCAGAGGACTATTTCAAGAATTGAAGACGCGAAAAGAGAGATAGATTGTAATGGTTGATATATCTCATTTTGACCACCGTTATGACAAAAGCAGATATTGTGTGTTGTTGTCTAAAAAATACATGCGATCATTAGTCTAAACCCGCACAAATATCCATTAACTTTTTTTATTTACCCTTTCTACATCCCACCTTAAAAAATTCCTATTCTCACTGAATGATTTCACCATTACCATCATCTATGTAGCAGTGCAGCAGCAGCGTTTAGACAATGACCGCCCCTTTGTTTCGCTTTTGCTTTTTTCTCACAGCTTATAAGAGACAAACAAACCCAAAAATCCAACAATAATAAATGTCATTCCTGACGATGAGGTCATTCTTATATTTTTCTGCCTTTTGTATTATTACACACCTCCTCCTAATGATCCTCATATTTCACTTGTCTGTCTTTTTTGTGTGGTACTCAAGTCAGTAAAATGATGGGCGGAAGGTGTAAAATACGCCTTCTCATTTTTAAAACTTTTCCTTTCTACGGGAATCTTTTGCTCATGAAATATGCAACCTAATATGCACCACTACCACAGTCATACAAGAGTTTCATTTCCTTGAGCTTGGGAATAAAACACAAATTTTCTCTGGTTAACCCATGCACACAAAGAGACATGATGTATTATAACAAATCCTTGTTTTTCGTCATCCATCAATTTCTTCTCTCACACCTAACAAAAGCATATCATGATCTGATTTCATTATCTTCGTCTTTATTTCGGACAGGACAATCACGATGCATGTGTACGTTTTATACTTTACTTTATTTGCTCATTGTTTTTCCTCCTGCATAACTTCCCCTTTTTAAAAACGACCCCCCACACACATGAAAGCAGTTTTGACAAGTATGATATACATTTTCATGTTGTTGTTGTTAAACTCTTGGCTGTACTATGCATTTTTGAAAGCCATATGGTCGGGTTGACTTTTGGCTTCACCTTTTCATTTTCTAAGAGTTACCTCCCACGCAAATATAAACATTCACAACAAGGAAGACGAGAAAAATAAACGCTGTTGTGTCGTGTCTCCCCTTTAAGGTGGAATGCTTATACACTACTTTACTGACACATTGTGGGAGCGTGAACAGAGGAACTAGGCCGTTATTTGACAGTTTTGACAAATTGCTCTATTATTTTGTCCGGATTAATGAGAAGACGAGTTGTGTAATAATGCGATACGTCATAAAATCGACTCTACACGAAATAGAATCATTTGTCACGCACAACGCGGTCAACGACGAAAAAACTCCAAAAGTTCTTGTGTTCTCGTACGTACCTGGTCGTTACTTCCCCATAATCTTTTCCATTCGTAAAATAGCTATACACTCAATCATCTTGTCATCATTATATATGGATTGTACTTTAGTTTCAAGGGTGCTCATGTACACCAAAAAGCAATAGTAATGGTAATGCAGAGGAACAATAAATCGATAACATCAGTATTCATTTATTTGAATACAAAAAAGAACAACGAGTAAACAATCAATACGACTACTAATCTAAAATTCCTCGTCAAAATAATATTACCTATGCGTCTTACAGCGACTCTATGGATAATGGCAAATTAGCGAAGGATAATGACTCCCACACAAACAACTACTCTCTCTCTCTCTCTCTCTACTAGAAACAGCGTTGAAGAAGTAACGTTCGTGTGTAATGATTAAACATTCAAAAAACAAGATATTACCCGTTAGTGATGAAGCAACTGCGAGGGTGATCTCATTATTTGAGAGCTGTTTGGAGAGCTATAGTAGTACAGTCATAAACGCAGAGATTTTAGAGTTGGTAAACAAGTGACTCATATAATTGAGAAGATGATTGAGAACAACTTGAGTATGAGTGTACCTGTGCAGACAAAATGTCCTCGTACAATAGAGCAAAAGGAACAAATTGGGAACCTACGTGTGTACCACCACCACAACCCACACACTTTTGATAAGGGCAGACGGCTAACTGTTATCATGATTACATTTTAAAGGGATGACTCATTATTACTGTTTACGTAAATTAGCTTTCATGTGGTTGACAAGCTTGGGTACCAGCTACTGCACCAAAGACTGACAACGTCGACAACCAACTTTAAGCAAAACTGTTAAAACTCCCCAGCATCTTGCTGCCTCCAATCATTAAAACTGAGTACCATGTTTATAATCAGTTTTCAACCACCACGGTCGCGCGTGATGACAAAGAAGCGACCAGGTCGTCGTGTCTTATGTTTATTTAACTGTAAGTATAATAGTTTAATGATGGTCATCATTGTTGTCGTCGTCAAAATATCATCCTATTGCGGAACTGTCGTCGTTGCTGATGTTTTTTTCTGTTGTCGTGCACAAAGTTTAACGGAACCCAGGGACCCCTGTTAACCTTTTTTGAAAATTTCGTGCAGCCCAGCTTTCTACACTTTTTTTTACAGAGACTATCTGATCTGCTTGATGTGTGCTTTCCTTCTGCTGCTGAGGGGGACACGTGTTTGCTTTTCTCAAGATTCAAGACAAAAAGCTTTGTTCTGTTTGTTTGATTTTTCAAGAGGCTACTTCAAGACGTACATGTATAATATATAATCTGGCTTCTTATTATCATCGCCTTTTGAAACGTCAGTGTCATCATTCTATTGTTGTCGGCTTTGTAGTAAACTATAATACAATAATAAGTATTGTCTCTCAACCATTTTATATTGTTCACTCAACTCCTATCATTATAAGTTTTAAAAAAATTAACCGGTCTCTCTCCCTCTCTGATTTTCGTGCGAGGCATGATCTTGTTAATCGCCATGATTAATCTCTTGATCTTTTTCTTCTTCTTTACGTTCACTACTTTATTCATAAATGGTTATAACTGACAATTAAGTTGATGATAATGATTGTTTGATCAACGAGAGAGAAGATGTTTGCAGCATGTCACTACAAAGAGGAGCTTGTGTGCTGATACTTGGTATATAACGATTAAGTTAACTTTCGTCCCTTTCTTTTCGTCGTTTTTCCCTTGCAAAAATTCTGATTAAAGCTGTTGCAGGTAAATGAAGATTCAATTTGTTTTACAGCACACACATCAGTAAGGAAAATGAGACCTTGCGCTAACCCTGGTCGTTTGTTTATTATTTATCAGTAATTAAAATTTCCATTCATTTTATATCTATAATTGCAACGACAAATGAATGTCACCTTTTATGGGCAAACGACGATAACAACTTTGTTGACCACGTCTTAAAGAGTGTTATTCTCTCTCGTTGATTATTATTAAGTTAATTTGGTCAGTAGTAACAGTAGCTGAATAAAAGAGTGACATGAAGCACCCTCCCCTACACAAAACAGTTGTAGAAGGGGAGGAAATCCATCTATTTCATTATTCCATCATCACCACTACCACAACTAGGAATGCAGGTCAGCCCTGTAAAAAAGATGTCACTGTGACAAGTCTCTGTTAAAACGGCACCTTCCACATTGGAAATTGGCATGTGCACATTGGATAAATAATCAGCGTAATTGTTATTATTCGTTACGGCAAGGGAGGATGCTACACAATAATCTTCTCCCCACACATGAGCCACCACATGGTAGAACCGTTGCACACAAGAAAAAATTGGATTTCCAAAAAAGGACTGCGAAAGTCCTCAATGCAACAACACAACAATATATGATGACTATAAATGATTATTATCATCGTATAATTTTATAAGGTTGGTCGTATAACAATCTCGTATTTTTTATATTATTACTATTATTTTAAAATTGTAAATCTCTGCGTCAAGCTTTCTAACTTGGAGCTGTTGTAAAACATGAAAAGGGTTGGGATATGAAAAATAATAAGCTTCAGAGTGCACTCTGTCGATTGGGGTGTTGAGGTAAAAAAATGAAATAAAATTAATAAAAAATTGTTTCAGATTCCATTTTGAACGTCATCCATCGTCTCTTTTCGACATCAATTGTCATAATTTTTATTGACATTCTGATTTTTAGTTGCTTTGTTATAGGACCAATTCTTGATGTGTTTTGCATTGTTGTACTGTGGTTGTATGACAGGACAAGCTTTGCCTGAGATATTTAAATGGGTGCGAGAAAGGGATAGGTGCAAGCACCAAGAAAATATTCAGGTGCTTGTTGAATAACAGGGTCTTATATGGTTCTCTCCGCGTATTGTTAAGCAATGTGTTATTCTCGCGAGGATGATGATGATGACGACGAAGACGATGAAGTGTCAACCATTCAGGTTGTTGGAGGGTATCCCAGTTTACAGTTTGTTATTGTGTGCACGTTGCTGGTGCGTCTTTTTTTCTTCTCCGCTTGACTAACTCCTTTTAAGGAACTTTTAAAAATTGCCAGCTGGCAGAAGAATGGAAGGATCAACGGTATAGTAGTAGTAGTAATCATAAGACGTGTTGCATTTTTATACAGACACCTGCAATTCATCATCATCATCATCAACGACAATGCCCTCTCCAATCAATCATATAAATCTGCAGGGATGAGAAGACACGGTTACTTATTTTTATTACTATTAAAATTACTCGAGTCAAGTATAAGTTGTCTCTGTGTAGGCAACAAATTACACAACAATTATCCCACCTCTTCGTATATGACAGTTATCCACAAAATATGGGCTCTTCAAAAAAAATTGCTTGACGAGCAAAGTAAAACGGCCAGTAATTATAATAATAATTATGATTATCATCAGAGTTGTCCTTTTTATGTAGACTACATATGCAGCATAATTTACTAAAATATGAACTGAAATTTGCCTCTTCAATTAATCTGTTCTCCTTTTTCTACCTCTTCATAACAATATCATCAGTCATTTGCATAACATTTTCACACTGCGAACAAATTACATAGTCTAAATCTATTTTATTAGTAAATAATCCCAATATTTAGTCAAACCATAAAGCTAAATTTACATATTAACACAAAATTACATAGCATATTAAATATGACATACTAAATCCATTTTCAAATTACCTGGTTTCAATCTGGTGCGACGGTCTGATAAAACTGCATTGTGCCTACTAAAACTCCTTTCGACTTCTGTTGTAGTTGTTTCAATATTTCATCAATAGTATTGTCCTTGGGTCCAAGCCCGTCTCAGCACAAGAATTTTCACTATAACAGCTTTAGCTATTTCTACACCAGTTCACAGTCTTATATATTTTGGCTTTTTTCCTAAAACCTCCCTTCATTTTCTGCAGACCGAATCTGCTGTTGATGAGGGACTATTTTCTAAACGAAACAATCGTTTCAACCTCGTGAGCGCTACATACGTAACAAACTCACTTTCTTGCATTTTTATCATAGGTACAGAAAGAAATGCATAATTCGAAGAGATGTCAACCAGATGTTAATATGAATGCATATATGAAATATGACAAATGCAAAATAAAAATGGTTTAAATCGCACGGTAGTAAGTAGTAACGTATTTTGTTGGGGGACAAGTTTCATGAATGTATGAATGTATGTGAGAGATGAATAAATATTTTTTGGCCAAGTCTGATTATCATTATTAAAAGTTTTATTTGCAAAACTTTTAATTACTAGGCCATTAAAATATTTTACTCAAGGTAGGATGCGAGCATCCAACCAAGAATACGTAGGAGGATGCTTAGATGGTACCCGCCCTATTACATATAGATTTTCAAATTCAAGGCTACAAACTAGAGAGAGAAGAAGCGTTCAATCCTTGAGTGCATTTTTTATTTTTTAGCTATAACGATTTTCATCCTGATTTAACTGCTAGTTTGACTATTTTCATTAAACGTTTTAAATCGATCTTCTTTATATACTACTCACAACACGTAATAAAGATCCTTTCTTTTCTAAAGCTTCATTCATCTTGAGCAAGAAACACTCAAGGGACTTGAGCAATCTTTGCCGTCATCATCATCACTCTCATGTATCAGGACTTTCACGTGAAATATTTTACATTTTAATCTTCTATTATAATCTTCGTACTGAATGAATGCACACAGGGCATTTAGTACAGACACGTACACACTATTCATTCTGTTCAAGAAATTGTGCACTTTTCATTGCGCAGTGGTATTGGGTACTACAATAGTACAATTATTCTTCGGCCTTGTATTATTCAGAAAGTGCCTTTAAAACCAATAAATGCATTGTGTGTGCAATAAGCGTGTATCAGTTTCTCTCTCTCTCTCTCTCTCTCTCTGGCTCTTTCTGCGTCAATTTGATGAATGCACTTTGTGAGTGAGTGAAAAACGGCTCCTACGGCTAATCGTAACATCCCTGCCAATAATTTATCCTTTGGTACGAACGAATGCACTCCTCATATGGTGCGTTTGCAAATTGCACCATTGCAAAATCACTTTTCTTCTAACACTTCAGTGAAACTACAAAAAGAATGAATGAATTTGTGTCGTCCCTACGCATTCGTATTTATTTTGCCGTGTGTAAAGAAGTCCTGATTATTTAGAGGGAGAGAATGCCATATAATACTACTCAATGATACGCGCATGAACATGTACACACATATGCACAAAAACCGTGTGCACAGAGTTTTATTCGATTACCTGTCAATTTTTGATGAGGACCCTCTTTTCAATTTTAATGCACAAGCCTTATAGGTAAATTCATAAAAAAAAGTTTGTGTGTGCGTGTGTGTGTGTACTTGGTGCTTTACGTACGCGCAAGTCTAAAGCCCTTTTGACCTGCTACCAAATACGTACATTGAAGGAACTTTCTTATCATTGATTATAACGATATTATCTTTGAAATGTAAATATAAGCAGTAACAGCAGCAGCGTGAGTCGGCAGTAAAAACATTTCTATGCCCATATGCCAGCGCCAGCATATAAAAGTTTGTTGGGAAACGGCGAAAAAAATGAGTTAATAATTTTTGACGTGTCGCCATTTATGTTACTGGCAAGGTGCATCAACAATGCACACAACTAGGTAGTACAAGCACACAACCTAGTTGGCAGGATCAGCAAAGAGTACCTTTGACAAGCTATAAACTACCCAGCGACGACATCCAACTTAATGCAGTAGCCAATAAAAAAATTGAAAGATGATTATTCCTCCTCTACAATGACACACCACACAATTATGAGATATGATATACCTGCCTAACACGGTAAACTATGCACCATGCTCGCCTTTTATGGGCACATAACTTGAATGAAACTGGCCTTTGACAAGGAAAACCGAAAACTCGCGCACACATCATCAGCCCAAAAAAACGAGGAAATTTTCTCGAGGAAACGAGGTTATTT
>JAHZNB010000579.1:0-11379 GCA_027744295.1 Callyntrura guangdongensis | reverse complement strand
CGCTGTCAACAGTGCAATCCAAGTGAACAAAAATCTATACATGTAGAAGAATGAAGAAAAGCATATACATAGTAAATACCTTCACCCTACGTCTATAATGTATACTAGTACGACGATGCAAGTAAGATTACCATACGATATAACCTGGTAAGTGTAAAGGGTTGATTCTATTTGAATAAGTTTCATTAAATTTTCTCAGCTCAGTTGTTAGCAAAGCTGTACAAAAATACAAATTTCCGGGCAATTTCTAGGCTTTAATCCAAGTAATAATAACACAGAATATTTTTACCGTGCCTTACTTTACATTTAGGAACGTTACAAAATTGTCAAATTTTCACTTTAGGACTACAAGAAAGCACCGTTTTAACTCGTTGCACTCTAATGAATTAGTGTGAGTAATAAGTTAAAAGTTATTTTCATTCATGGTTGAAACGATTGAATCCTTTGTTTGCATGTAGTGCCTCTAGTAGTGCGATTAGTGTGAGTGAAAATGGCAACTCACTGCCAAGTTACAGTTATATCCTGCTAAATATTGCAGTGAAATACAGGGGAAAAAATTCCAAAAACCCTCTTGCGCCACCACACGAATGTGCCTTTATGTCATGATGGTTCTATCTCAACAAAAGATCCAAAAAAAGTTTGCACAGTGTCACGTAGTAAACACATCGAATTACGTGAAATAGAACAACTTAAATTCCCATTTCCCGGAAATTGTTAGAAAAAAGTCGAGAACATGTTTTCCACATTCGAGAAGCGACTATTTGATACTTTTAGGATGGGTGATGGTATGGTATCATCATCATAGGCATTCGTGCATCTATTATTATCGTCATTGGAAGATTGCTGCTCTGGATGTGGTAGTACACAGTACGTAGAGTTATGTATAGTAGAAAAGTATCATCATCATCAATTCCCATTTTCGATTCCCCTTCCGTCCTGAAATGATGACTCTGTCTCTCTGCGTGCCTTGCCAAGTGCGTACTACTGAGATCTTCTGGTTTGAGAACAATGAGGGTATGTATGTGGACTGACTAATGACCCATTCGCATGAATCTTCGTATCTATTTGTATGACCAAATTACCGCGAGATGTGGTGTGATACATTGAAAACAATGTACATTGTGTACTTAGGTCAACATTATCCCTTTAGTCTGAAAGTAAAAGTGTACCACCCGATATCATTATCTGGCAAAAACGCACATGTTTTTTGTAAAATTCTTCCCAAGGAACTCAAGAACCAACCGTATCACTCCTACATTCACAAATTACCTGACAAGTGCACGACTACGACCACTATTCTCTACGGTGGTGATAGCAGACAGGGTAGGCCAGAGCACAACTAAAAACTCTTTTGGTGTACCTACAAACGAAGGGAGCGAGAAACAACCAGGACATTATTGTAATAAGAATGTCAGTTCCCTTTTGGGACGGTATCTGTATTCGGCATCCCATCCCATTCCCTGATAACCTAGCAAGTTACACGGAAAGATAAAAACCTGAGTTGCATGACAGTGTGCGGCTAGACCAAGAAAGATGAAGAAGACAACCAACCAAAAGGTTCAAAAACGAAAGTATCTGATGGCGAAAGATAAGAAAACTGCTTGTGATGGACCTAAAAAAAGAAGAACATTTTGATAAGATGAAAACAAGGCGACACACCACCACCGCTACAGTTTTACTTACCGTCGTCTTGTCTCTATAATAGAGAAAGAAAGCTTTCTTCCCTGTCACGATGCATCTTCATAATTTTAGATTCAATGAGTAAACGCATAAAGATTCCCAAAACGTTATCTAGTCTGCTACGTACGTGGTTCGTAAATGCAACTCTGCACGTACATTCATACATACAAGCTTTTGTGTTTGGGGCTGTTTTTACACGATTTTTCCCAAACAAAACAACGTTGGTGTTGTTCTCAGAATGACAATATAATCTTCACGATGCCCTCAGCCATAATGGTGCAATCATCAAAATAATCCTAATGATGTGCTTTGATAAAGCTGTACTATAATATTCCTTTCTCCACTCTCCTCCACCCTACCACAGGGCTTTATTTACAAACCGAATAACCGAAATCGAAAATATCCTTTTATTATTCCTTCATCCTTATCACTTCTACTTTATGGTTCCAATGTTATTGTGTGTTTTTCAGTTTCTGTTCCCATTACCCTATTCTTCGTAGGGGCCACCAAAACTGGAGATAATAGTCTATCCGGAGCAAAAACGAATGTAGGAGGTTCCTCAGGAGCGGAATGAAGTTTCCGTAATTTAGTGCAAACAACAATAGTGCATTTTGGTGTATAAGTACTTATAAAACTATACTGAGGGTAGAAAACGTTGTATGGGTTTATATATTCCTTTGCAAAAGGAAATTTTATACCATGTGGAGCTACGAAACTATCAACAACAAAAGGAGGGTACAATAATAAGCAGTCGGTGTAATAGGGAAAATGTACAAGATCATATTGCCTACCTAGCTACGTATTCCGATATAATTTAGTTTATTATTCATTCGCTTTCTTTTTCTTACCATTTATTCGTATCGTATGCTTTTCTCATTTCTTGGATTTAGAGAGGAAGATCTAGGGAATCCGAAATAAATGGGTTTGGAAAATGAACGCGTTCCAGGAGAGATCTTTCTTAAGTGAGTGCACACGAACTGAGAAAATACCCGGGTGCTGCACAAATACACAATGCACTTCATGATAATGCAATGATGCATCATCTCATAAACAATTCATGAGAAGGATAAATACAATAGAGAGTGAATTGAATGCGATGGTCTTATAAAACCGGGGGAATCGATTGTGTGCGAGCTCTTTAGTCTGTAGACGCAGAAACTTGTGAACGTCCAACTGTGGAAGTGCAGAAAGAATTGTAAGTTCATTCATTAACCTTCGACATGGAATCTAAGCATTAGGTGCATTATTTACTCGTGTACTTCATAAATAAGCTAAACAAAAGTTGGCCGGTCTTCTCCCTACTAATTTCTTCCTTCCCTGTTGCATCATAAAGTTGTATATCCGCAAGGAGAACTACATTGTTTAGTGAAGCTTGCTTTATATACTGAAATACAAGGTTGATTTTTTGACCCTCTTTTAATCAATATAGATGAGTTCCAGTTAGGAGATAATCAGTGAGTGGTTAAGAAACACAAAGGATCGTCTCCCAAAGACCTTGCCTTTGAGCGGACAAACTTGTCTGTATTTTATTAGTGTGCTCCAATCAGACGTGTTATATGATTTAGAATCGTTGGCGAGTGTAAATTCTGGTAGCAGAGCTAGAAGGGGAAGGAGAAATGGTTAAAGTGTAATGCTACACAGGATGTGCATCGCTACATCAATTATGATTACTTCGACAAGCCGGCATTACCCCTTGGGACTGGGACTTTCCTTTTGATTAAATGATTGCTATTTGCATATACATAACATCATTTTTTCAATAATAAAGACTTCGAACACACACGCACACTCGCACTGAAACTTTTTCGAATAACGAAATCAACGAATTGCTCCATCAAGTTAGGGGTTGATAAATTTTTTAAAAGGAAGCTCCAAGAAAAAACCTTTTGGTATAAACGTAATACTCATATAAGTAAAGTATACCATAGATTGTTTGCATCTTTTCGTTTTTCAATTAATTCCAAAGCATTTTAAAGTGATCGAAAGCGACAAAATTATATAACGTCAAATCTGTATTAATATTTAAAGCTCATATATACAAAAGTAGATCGTATTAACACACAATAGTCTTCGTAAACTACCTGTTGTCTGACAGTTAATTGCATTTAAAATTTGGTCATCATAATATATGTGTAAGAGGTAAGTAACATTATGTATTTTACACATAAAAATATAATCGACACCACGTTCAATTGACTACAATAGGTGTACGAGAAAAAAATTCGTGCATGCTAAGTAATAACAACGTTGTTGTGTTAATGTGTTCGATTAGATTATTTGAAATTTATAAACTGCGACTTACTCGACAACCTCTTTACACTCTGACGTACGTTTGCATTTGTTTTTGCTTAACAAAGCAACAAATCAAAATAAATCGTGTTCATTTATAAATCAGTCGTGTACAAATATAATGTTTCTATATTTGAGAACAAACAACTGAAACAACATTTTACAAGCACCAAGATTATTAACTTTTCGTTACATCTTTTCTTCCTGACAAGAGAGCGCGCACATCAAGACGGGATGCCACAACACAACTATAGAAAATATATTACATACACAAAGCCTTGTTGATTGATTCATGATGAGTCATTTAAATGTGAACATAAATATTTTTTATCAAATGAGAATAGTCAATTGTAGGGACAATGAAAGAGGAGGGGAATGAATAAGACAGTTTAATAATCTTGTTTATGATACGCTTCATGTGAATGTGATTGGTACTGTTTTATCATGAAAACGTGATGTGATATATGGGCAAGCATTGCAAATTTAAATCTGACATTTGCTATAGCGTTGACGAGTAAAAAACGAGGTTATTCAAACCCTTGATATGAAAACAAATTAAAAACATAATACACAATGTAACTGTTGATTTCTCTTTGGTTTAGAGAGAGAGAGAGAGAGTCAGAGCCCTGAAGAATGAGGGAACAAGTCATGTAAACTTCTCTATATCTCCAACACACAACATTATAATTTTGTTGTTTGGCAAATATCCTTTTAATCTCGTTGCGTTGATGAATACTGACTATTATTACGACCACTGCACTGAGCAAATTTTTTGGGATTTTAATTAATAAGTGTCAAAAACAAGGTTCGTCAGTGCGATTGCAACAGTACTATACAAGCGTTTGCTGATTATGCGATGAGTTCAAAATTCAAAAAAACACAAAAGATGCTCTTGGTAAAAAGTGATGATTCGCATTATCTTTGTCGTAAGTTGCCTGTTATCCAACACAAGCTGTCTGTTGTATTAAAAGGCAAAATTGATGATTTTTGAGTGAAGTTGGGTTAAGTAAGTGCAATACGAAATCGCTGAAAACAGCAGGATGGCCGACCGTAATGTTTTCCTTAAGATCGTTTGCTGATGATGAAGGTGACCTCCTTCCTTCTTGAGGATTATTATTCATTTGTGTCACATTCACTGACCCTCTGTCATCGTCATCAAGTGGTGATTTTACCCAACCACAGCATTATTCTCCATTTTTATCAGGTCATGCGCACAGCATACAGTACAGCATACTACTAGACCTTAAAACTTAAAATGCAATAAATTGTACAAAGTCAAAAGATGAAACCCAGAAGTTTTTAATGTGTCGTAAAATATCGTTGTATTTTTGTCTGTCACTTACTGCACTCGTGCATATGATCAGTGAACTCCTGAACTGAACGAAAAAAAACAAGTAGTAGACTTGATTTCCTTTTTTCTGTCCCAAAAACAATGTTGACTCATGCTGATACGACACGATTTTCACAAAAATGTTTTCTATAAAGTAGAAACTTGTAGTCTTTTTTAATTATTGGTAAAACGACACATCTGCCAGTCACTCATTATCATCATCACATTGATCATCATCACGCAAGAAAAAGCGCATAAGCTTGCATTGATCAGCCCTCAACAAAACTTGACATTGATATGCGCAGCTGAGCGATGAAAATGTGTCTTAATTGTGTCTTGGTCTTGGTGAGCTCAATCATCATCACGAATAAATATCTGACACTTTAATAACTTACCAAGTATACTAAAGAGTTTTAAAGCTTTCTACAAGTTACGTATGAACTAACACGGATGTTGTGAACTTCTACTCATCATCATCAAGTAGGTGTTATCAACTTTTAACGATGATGATCATGGCGATCCCCAATAACATACACTTTATGGAAGTTAAAGAATATTTGTTTACGAATATATCTTAAATAGCGAATATTAAAGACAAGAAGGCCAATTGTTTTTGCAAACATGCATACCTGGAAGGGATAAAAAAAGGTTGTAAAACCCAACCTTGTCGACAAAATGTACCACGACGGGCGACGAAAGAGCTAAAGATTCTCTTACAGCGGTCTCGTCTCGTCTTAATCATAAATTCTTTTTGTATTTGCTCATCGTTTGTCTGGTTGGCTAGGTAGATCCTCATCATGATGATCCCAAACTATTTTTATGAGCACATGCATATATAACTTATAATAATGCTATCCGCCACACCGGTACATACCGTTAGTAGTCCTTAATTTTAAAAACATACTTGCTTGCAGTATCGTCAGAGCAGTTGTCTTCTCTTTATCAGTGAAATGAAGGGATACGTGGTATTTTTTTATCTTATATGTTTAGATAATGTGCTGTATGTGTTGACTACCAACTACTCGTTGATGGCAGTATTTTCAAAACACGCGACCAAAAAGGTGGTTTACCAGTCGCACAATGCGAAAAGCGAGTAAACCAAAATAATTTTTACAGTCAAATTCATTGCTCTTTTATTACAGTGGGCTTGTTCGACAACGTGCCGTGCTACAAATGCATATTGATGATTATGCCGTAATGGCAAATTCACCAATAATGGTATGTGTACATATCTACAGACTTTCGAAGACGCGCAATGAAAATGCGGATACCTTCAAAGGTAGCACATATAAATTTGTTGAGACGTAGACGACAAAAATAAGAAAACTCTACTAGTTTACTACGAATGGGAGGTGATACTTTCTACTGCAACCCTGTAACTAGTAACTAACCGACATCAAGTCCGTACTCCAATTTCGACAAGAGTCACAAATTACAGTTTATGGTTTTCAAGTACATACTACAACATTAGCCTTTGTAAGCCGTTCTGGTGTTGTTGTATCAGGTCATCAAAAAGAAAAAAAAGTAGATTTACAAGGCAAACAATATATCAATATACCTTTGAAGAAATAATGATAACTTTTGGACTTCCACAATAATAACATTACGGTCTGGTCTGGTTTACATTTCACACATACCTATGCACATTACGATAACAAAGCGATAATTTTAGTTTGGAAGAAGCAATAATGACAGGCATGGCTGTAATTTTTGTTCAAAATTCAATATGTGTAAAAGATAAATTAATGCGAAAAGACGTAAGGGCTTCAATTTTTATAAGCTCTACTAGACTAATAAAATGTGGTACAGTAATGAATTGTTAGGCATAGTGTGTCAAAATAACGTGTACTGTAGAGATGGTGGTGTCATAATTGACGATGTAGGTAGTGCTATCCGTTTTTCATACTTTTGCAAATTATCGCTGTATGCTTATTACTATTATCAAATTATATATGTACGAATGCGACAAAATGAACAGTAATTGTGACAGGAGCAGTCAGCTCGAACAAACACTTTACGCTTTTATGAACGAAAACGGGTTTTATCAGCATCCATTAATTAAAATTGAAGCAGTCAAATCATTAATACACAGTCGGGAACTGCTCACAAAACTCCTGATGATGACTCCTTAATTCTTACCGATATACGTGCACCTACTGTTAGTCACGTTGTAGAAAGTACGTATATGATAAATTACAGATGGCCAATACCTGGTAATATCAGAATTCAGCAGAGAACCTGTTAAAAAATAGATCCCATTCCTTGTACCCGCCCAGGGAGCAGGTATTATAACAACGATATTAACATGTATCTTTCGGCATTAGTCTGACCAGGTTTTATAAACGTTTATAACATTTTAAAAATGCTTCTGTTTCTGTTGGCTGCGTTGAAACAGTAATAAATCAACCATTACAACAACGATTTTAACGCAATGCGATATGTACAAAATTCATAGAACATACAAAAAAGACTTCTGATTTTGACTAAATATGACTTTCCGTCATTACATGCGTACAAACTTGTTAATAGCATAAATAGCAGCAAAGTTTTCGTAGTAATATTTCATCTTGAAACGTCAAAACCCTTTTTAGAAATTATAAAGAGCAACGTGAAAAGGGAGGGTTTGTGTCGAAATATGTACATGTGCAATGTACACCTGCAAACCAGTTGAAATAATCATCATCATCACCATCATTCTCTCTCTAGAACCTGATTTTAAAAATTATAACTGCTGCTCGTTAACAAAGGGTTATTATTAATAACTTATTAATAATAATTTTTTTCAAAGCAAAGCAAAGCATTTAGGGTTTCCAGGTTTGAGTTTGCGGTTGTAGCGACGCTGATGATGTCAGAGCTTCTTTGCAACAATCTGCTAGCACGCACAACTAAAGTGAGAGTTGTGGCTGGCGAACTGGCGATAGAAAAATTACCTGCTACTGGTGAGAGCTTTGTAACAACAGCCCATCTGGTTTTCCACTGTAAACAATAAAGTTTTTATTAGACATGGCGTAAGGTATACAACGTGAATGGTTCATAATGGTAACATTGAACTGTCAACAATGAGCTTATCGTTAGCAGTATAGAAGTGTCTTGTCCTGACACTTGTCATCAATATATAATAATAGTTGGTAAAATAACACTGTTGTTTCTGTCAGGCCATTTTCTCTTGAGACACGATTTACAACTTCAGTTTTATGGTAATTTGTATTCCACTTTATGTTCGTAAAAATTACTTTCAAACGAAAATTGTGAACTTACAATTAGATGTATAATTTTTATCTCGAGACAAGAAAACATGATGATCCCGTTTTTTAAAGATTTTGTTGATAAACTGCCAAACAATTATTTTATCCTTGTGTTTGTACAATTTATGGAAGACATGTAGAGTCTTCAACAGTTTTTGTAAATATGTATGTATGTGCGTCGTTTTCAAAATAGAATGTTGCTAGTACAAATATGCATGCACCTTTGGCTATATACACTGGTCTGTATAATAGCAAACATTTTCCAAATGTGTCTCTATACAATACACTGTCTATTTGTTTCCAACTGGTAGGTAAAATATATAAATTATTATTCATGAAAATAGCAAAGCCGGTGTTGAAAAGGTTANTTCCAAATGTGTCTCTATACAATACACTGTCTATTTGTTTCCAACTGGTAGGTAAAATATATAAATTATTATTCATGAAAATAGCAAAGCCGGTGTTGAAAAGGTTATATCGTTTTCCACTGAAAATTTGTGTTAGCGATCCGTTGATAACATAAGCCAGACTTTCTTTTCCAGTATTTCTCACAAAAAGAAATCAATAAGAGACATACATGGCTTATTATGCAAGGCATCCTGGATCTGTCTGGATATTTTTTCCTTCACCTACAGCAGTTTGTATTTCCACGCTCCAGCAAAAAAGCTGTTTGTATTATGATACGAAATAAATATTTGTACATTTTTTGGCCCACCCAGAGGGATTTCTGAGGAGGGGATAAACGGAGAAAAAATTTGTTTTCCCGTTTCCAGAATCTCGAATTCTCAGCAGCACAACGCATAAATACATAAGCAAGAAAAAGGAACTTACACAACAGCTAACTTTTGGATCAAACGATTATGCTAAAAGGGAAGTTGTATTCTATCTAGTACTTCACGGAAACTTAGTACAGTAACTCTTACTTCAGACAAAACGTACAGAGCATTGATGAACGTAAAAACTACCATAAAACGAAATTGTTTGCCAGGTTCCCTTTTAACTTTTCTGCATTCAGACCAATACTTACAAATTGCAATGTAAACACAAACGAAGGAAGTACCTAGTACTTTTTGTGCCTACTATAAATAACTTGATCACAAATATCATTCTCGGAACACAGTTTTTACTTAGATTTTATGTAACTTTTATTTTTTTTGTAACTTCCATCAATAAATTTTTACTGTCATTTCCCTTTCCTGCAAGTGTTGCTTATACGAAAAAGCTCTATAAAACTTATTAATTCCGGGTAAAAGTGGAAATCATTAAGTCAATGAACGTAATAATGGATATAATAATAATAAAAATTAACACTTAATTTTATTTTGTGGGTAAAAAGTTCGTAACCTGGCTCATCGATCTGTCTCGTAACCTCCCATGCAAAGTGTGTTAATAGACGCATATCTCAACACTGGTTAACTGGTTTTAGCAAGATCAAAATTTATGCTTCCCTGCTGGTAATGCAATAAAAATAATTAAAATGATGGCTTACTAAATGTTTGCATAATTAAATTGGTTTATGAGTAATACACAACATTTTTTGTAGTAAAAGTTTAAGAAAACAACCAGTTAGTTACAACTAAACCTAAACAGTGCATTGTCATTGTCATTAATATGCCATTAGTACACATAGTAAATTACATTGCTATGCTGGTACATATTTTAGTAACTGACAGCACACGATTCGTTGAATCGTTAGTATGCAGCATTATAGAGACCTAGTCCTCCGGCGTTTTTCTTTGACTTGGTAATTTCTAACTTCCAAGTGCAAAAGTTTCTTCTACAACACCGCAATGACTGGTAATTTCTGAAACTGCATAAATAAGGTGGGATACAAAACATTTTTGTTGTTCAAACGGCACACACATTGCATAGGTACATAGGTAGATCAAATAAAAGTACACTGGCTGATTCCATTTACGGTTTTTTACACAACTTGCAATCATTGCTATACATGACAATCCTCCAAGGAAGGTCGTACTACTACTTAACCATAAATAATAGGTATGCAAAATACATCAAGCCGAATTCATAACCTTGCAAAACAACACCGAATTAAAATGGAGCCACCATCACTTACAACTATGAACAAAGAACTATATACGACCAAAAATAATAAGGTATTCCTGACTGATTTTATTGCATATTACATAATATTATACTGCAGTTACTGTTTGTTAGTTTTATGGCGACTGAAGATGTGCCATAATATTACAAAGCTATTAACCATTTTGTGGTTTTTATCTATAATTCGTAATCACTCCTGGAAAACACCATGACATGTTTCATACCTTAACTCCACAGCATTTTACCTTAACAAATTATAATGTTCGATGTCATAGTCATAAGAGACAATAGTGTTGGTTTCGCTATTATACTACCCATCCATGTAGAATAACCTGTGAGTATTATTCTCATCACATCCTTTGAGGATAATATGGTTTAAAAAAATGTCTTTTCATGTTAGCTGCACATTTTTAGTTTCTTATTCGAGCATGTGTAGCGTGTATATTGTACGTGGTTATAATAAGACAAAATGCTGGAACAGTGCACTGTTACAAACCCAGGCAGACTTTCTTTACTGTACAATTTGGAAATCATGTTGCGAGTTCTTGATCCGTCAATGTCTGCTGTTTGGGAGACATAAAGTTATTACCCCGCTTGCTACTTCTGACTGGGCTTTTTTTTTATCTTCTTCAAGGTTGGCTTGCTCTTGAGTGTCATTTGGTAAAGAGTCAAATTTTATCTAGAAATATGAGAAAATTACTTATCCGTAACAAATACCACACATTGCAGGGTAATATCGCTGAGTAGACTTTCCTTTCAGATCTCAAGTTG
>JAHZNB010000578.1:0-19916 GCA_027744295.1 Callyntrura guangdongensis | reverse complement strand
AGATATAAAAAAGCTTCTAACTTGTATAAATCATTAAGGCGATGTACGCGATGTACGGCTGTACGCAGCACATGACATGACACACGACTTTACTTAACAACGTACCGTAACAATTAGGCAAGATGATAATGATGCTCTGCAAATTTCAGCCGTGTAATTTTGAGTTTTGAATTACGGCTTGAAAAAAATGCACAAGTCTTCTTGAGTAAGTTAGATGAGTGGCAATGCTAGTAGTGGTAACGTACATTCTGCGAATTATAAAAAGTTACTTGGTATCATGATGACTCGATCATGTGTGTTGTGTGTGCAGCAGTAGGGATGTGCCAAAATACCTTTTTGCTCGTCTTCTTCGGCTGCTGAGTTTGAGCTGCACGCACACACACACGTTGCCCAGTAGAAAGAAACAGAAAGGGAAGTTGACCTACTAAATGTAAGCGAAAGAAAGTAAAAGTGTACATCGCAAAATCAAACACATCATCTTCGTCATCATCATCCTTTGCAAGAAAACGGCATCAACGGCATGACGATAAACACGCATGCACATGTGTGCTTACATAAGAATACCTAGCTATCGGTATACCCAAGTTACGTGCAAAAAACGTCTAGTAAGACTTTGCATAATGATTTTTTTAAGGCATTCTAATTATCACCGTTGAGCGCAGAGAGGAAGATGCTACAAAAAAATAAACACGAATTATTTTCGTTTTTCCATTCCTTTTTTCTTCTTGTTCGTCTTTTACGTAAAAAGCTTTACAAGATCGGAAAATGCATCTTCACGACTTTGTATGAATGAAATAATGTTGGATCGTGTGTTCTAAAGGGGAAAATATTAACAGAAGATGATGATGTTGTACACACAGGCTATGTAAAATAAAGCTTTGGCATTCCCAAAAGACTAAATACCTTTTTTCATACAATCCTTTTAAAAAGAGGGGCTTTGAAGGAAGAACGGCTTATTTTGAAGCACGAAGGAATTTTATAAAGAAGGAATGCCGAAGGCATAAAAAATGAGAAAAATGATACAAAGACAAACACGCACACAATTTTTTTTAACAGAGGAAGGCTCACGAACAACAAGATTCTTTTACCACGCAGTGAGTTAATTTCTTTGCTGCTAAAAAATCTTTTGCAAAACGTTTAAAAAAGACTTTGTTAATTACCTTTCGTTAAATTTTAAAGGAAGACTTATGTGGACGTACACATGAAGACATTTTAATGTCTGTGTGTATTTTAATTAAATAGCGTTTGAATTTCATTCTGGTTTTGGATAATTTTTGTTTAGTGGCACCCGCAAAAGGGACCTTTTTATTGAATGCACATTGTATACTCGTAAAAGTACCAACAGTGGTGGCATAAATAAATGTTAAAATAATAATTAAATTATTGAGACGTTTTTGTTCTTTTTGCGGCCGAGACTATTATTGATACATCAATGTCTAAAACAATGCCACATAGTTTCCGCATTTAAAATTCCCTTTTGTACTTGCGTAGGTATATCAGTATGTTTATATGCCATAGAAAACAGTTTTTCACTTTCATTCAATTTTTACAAAAAAAATCTATTTTCAACTATGCCGGCGCGCCATCATTCTCGGACGGATGTATTATATGTAGTCTAATAAAAAAATTCCATAATAAATAGTAAATAAAAAAATTGTACGCTATATTATGTACCGTACGCACATAACGGTTTAAAACCGTTCTCATTATTGACTTAATTACAAAAAACTTTTTCAGCGTAATATCTCTTGTAACGTAAACATGCGTACACTACGCCGCGCACGGACTGTAGTACTTATTTGGCACGAAAAAATTCGCACACATGAAAAAAAGTGAAATTAGCTTTGTTCCATTTCCATATTAATAATAATAATCGACACCATCAAAATCCGTCCTCGCCGTTTTTGTAACATGTGCGCACATGTAATAATAATAATCTCATATTATGTTTATATTCAACTTTTTTCTCTTTAAGTAATAAAAAGCATATTATACAATTGTACGGTGCGTATAGGTACACAAGTTACAATGTAACAACATTACATTATGCATACAATGTATCCCACAGCCCCGTCATTTCCGCAGTTTTAGCAAGTTGAATTAGATGCAGGCATGTTATCAATTTTATTATTCAATCCTATTACTACGCTTAGTTGGCATATTACCTAGAGAGATAATCCCTACTTTCGTTGTCGTCGTCGAATGTCTAGAGTACTGGTGGGATACGTTGTTACGTACAAGTATTAACATTACCGACAACAATAAAGTATTTTTAAGGAGTAACCTACTGCCTACTTTTTTCAAGCTTCCTCATCCTCCTCACTTTCAGCTGAATACCCACACACAGGCATATTATACAACTGCATACCTAAAACATAACCTAGCTTAACAAATTGAGCACAAAACTGGCAAAAAAATGGTTGCATTCAATTACGATGATAATGATAAACAGTGTAATGCCTGTCGGTCGACTCACTCTTCACACAAGATAAAGAGAGAAAAAAAGTAAATCATTTGATGATGATGATGATGGTGCGAGAAAACTTGCTGTTTTAAGTTCGTTTTTATTTAGAAAAAAAGTATAATTGTTGTATTACATTGTAGATCGTAGCTTGTTACTTTTTTACGTTTTTAATACATTTTTTTAAAATCTACGTTAAAGATACAGCTATTATTACATTATTTTTGCAGTCGGTACATTAAATACACTTGCACAAACGAGAACAAGCACAATAGCAGTACAGTAGTTGTAGGCGGACTATATGACAATTTGCAATTTGTTTAAACTTGCCTATTTATATACTTACATGTTTACCTACACAGATCTATTAGCGCATTTTTACAATGACTACTACACCTACACATAAATAGCCAGAGAAAATTACCATGTCATGTCAGTGAAACAGTAGAACAACAGCGCAAGTTACGGTAGTCGGTTATATAATGCCAGTGGAGTATTTTATTAGAGCAACTCTCGTATCCTATTTCCCATCAAGCCATTGATCGTAGTAAACTGGTAATCTGGGAGAAGATTGATAACTTGATAAACATGAAAATTATAAAATGAGTTTTTTAAATACCTGTTTTTTTGCCTCATTCGACACACTCCGGCGCAAGCCTCATCGCTGCTATAATTATGCCTATAATATGTTAGGTTGGATGTAGCATTTTTATGGAAAAATAACTCGTCATCACGAACGTAAACAAATATGACAACAAAATCAGGTTTTGCTGTGTAATAAACGCTCTACTATAGAAAAAATGTACTGCATGACATGTATGTATGTAATATTCATGTTAATTTCCTTCCTTCTTTATATTATAAATGATAACTTTTTTTGTGATTTTTTATGCACATGCCGTCACACAGAAGACGCTTAAGGCAAAGTTTAGATTATGGTTAAGGATGCACTTACTATTAATTTTTTTCCTTGGGTATAGGCATGTCTCTCCGTCAGTCACTTGATACTACATAAATATTATAAATATAAATACACATTCCATTGCACGCGTGTAATAGCTATTAGCTAGAAAAAAAAGTTTTACTTGTGTGGCTGCCACTGGTGTGTATATACCTATGCTGTTAGAGACATCAGCATTTGGTACAGCAGCAGCGTCCCATCTGAAAAGGCGCACAAGTCGTTTTATCTAATCAATTCACTGCTTATATTAATGAGTTTCTGAAATTCCCATCGACAAATTTCAGGTGAAATTCCCAGGAAGCACGGACTAAACTATGTGTGTATATAGGAAAAAAATGTGTATCGTTTGGACGGAGTAGTAGGGACAATCACGGTATATTATGGGGCTTATACAGGCTGCTGCGGCTGCAGGCTGGCTACAACAATGTCTGCCGACGGCGGAAGGGAAGCCGGTTAGTCGCTCATTATAAATAAATAATTTGGTACAACTTTAAATACAATTTACTGGTAGTCAACTGATCATGCGTGATCTGTACTGGTATATAAAATATTAATAATACCAATGATTTTTCAGGTAATCAGTTCAACTCAATCACGATATGTAATGATTAATCATACCAATATTTTTCCAAAATTAATTTGCAACCGTTTTTACTCTGCGTCTTTTTTTTTAAAAAAAAAACCGATGCTTCATAGTTTTCATAAATAATGCCCGCATAAATGTTGTAAAAATATTAGCGTTTAACAAGGAAATTTGTCCAGCATTTTGAAGTTCGTTCTGCGTTATGCTGCTGCCCTGAACGGATAGCAGAGCCTATTCCTCCTCCAACATATCACCAAAAGGCATCATTATAATTATTATTAATATTTTTATTGCAGTATTGATTTATGCAGAATTGGAATGGTTCGCTTTAAAAAAGTTTGTACTTTTAGAACTTTCCAGTGCACGATAGATTCCCAGGATTGACTTATGGCTTTTTACTTACCAGTCACAATATTTTCTCATGGTTAAAATTCCGAATCTCAAATACCACACCACACAGACACACACACATTTTATGACTGGAGAGTTTTGAATATTGTAGTCCATTTGAATAAACTATTTTTTTATCCCTCTGCCTCTCTCGTTTTAACGTAATTGTGCATACATATAAAAATGTGTTATGCATAAATTGTGCTGCCTGCCTGTTAGTAACTTAACTCCGTGCCTCTTTTTCATTCTACATAAGTAGTCGTAAACTTTTTTCCCCTGCCTTTCCCTGGGATTTTTTCTCGATTTTATTGCATGGAGAAGTCTGTCAGTGCTAACACTAACTGCTGCTCTCAGCTCACACAGGAGAGTAAAGAAAAAGTTTACGGTAAAATGGGCCAAGAGGCTACTAAAAGTGTAGTTACTGGTGGTGGTGGTATAGTAGGTAGTAAACAAAAATCCTCGAAAATCATAAAACCTCGATACAAAAGAATTATTTTTCTATTTTTTAAAACGTAAAATATACGCGCAGTGGACCAAGCCCACTTGGCAAAAAAATATTTTAGGAATTCCACCTAAACCTTGTACTGAGTTGCTTTACATAAAAATACGATTGGGGTTTCTTCCGAAAACTTTGTGCAATGTATCCTGTATTAACTACAAAAAATATACGTGTTTAAGTTACACGAGGTTCGTTGACTGTTTCGGAAAATGAAAATAGAGATTAGCATGTGGTTCAAGTTAAAATAGTATGATAAGTTGGCAAAACTTAACTTAAATTTTTACGTAAAAATGACTGTTTAATACAATACCAATTCACCAATAAATGTATTATAACAACGTTTTTGTTCTTTTGATTAATAAATATGACAATTTTGGAGTGATAATGACGACGCTAATATATTATAATTAAGCAAAAGTAATTATACTTTTATAGAGGTGTTCGGTCAAGTCGTTCTGGTTCGGCCTTTTTATATTGCATTTTGCCATTACTTGATTAAAACGGTTACTTTCATTTGACAATCTTTTAAATATCATGCAACACATTAAAATACGTTAGTTGTCTTATAAATTGCAACTCGTAAAGTTAATTGGACTTGCCTGGAATTCGAAGGTTAAAAATTATCATCCACCTACAATTAACAAATTTAGTATGTTACCTAGTTTTTTCCCAACGGTGAATACGGTTACAGTTTATGAACAGTCAAGTTTTATCACATCTTCTAACGACTTGAGCGATGTACTGTACTGTATTACATATAAAACTACCTTGCACTATTCTCTTTGAAATCAATAATATGCGTATAGTATTACAAATCGCATTGTATCATACAATTTGTATGAAATTGTATGCCAGTTTTCCTCGGCTATAGTGCGGGGTAGCACGTGTGTGTATTTTCATTCTTTGTCAAATAGCAAACAAATGAGAGTGTTGCAAGCTAAGTGAACAAGCCTTCCGAAGATCAAATAAAATGTCGCCTATAAAAAGCTCTGTGCATTCAACATTCATACCTTATATAACCGACCTGGGTTTGTTTGCACAAAGCAATACTTTTTGTTAATCTGAACCTTTATGTATTTTTTATGATGATTATTATAATAATAATAATGATACCGATGAACACGGATCGCCCCCGGTGGCAGTCTTGTTACAAGTTACAACTCACATTATATTTTGATCAAAACTATCAAATTCAAGATCTCAATAGGGCACCACACATCGTTTGCACTACTGCACCAAGTTTATGGCCCACATAACATTTTCTAAACCTATACGAGAGCCAGCTTTATAATAAGGAAGCTAACTGGATGCAGGTTGATGATAGGCCTGAATGCATATAAAAGTCAACCATAATTATGTGACACGCATCCCCCCATCGAAAATGAAACCGTCCCTTGGCTATGTAATACGCAGAGCTACAATATATTTTCTGTAGCCAACTTACCGAAGAAGACAGACGAGGAACACCTTTGTACTCCACCTCATAAAAGCCCGTAAGGTACGTGGACAGCACAAAACTACATAATGTATTGTGGTATCAGTGGAACACCGAGGACCTTCTAATATTATGCATTTATGGATACCCAAACAATAAGTCTGTTTGATATCGTCAATTTTTTAATGCCAATGTATTATGTTCACTTCCTTTTTCACTAACCCGAATTTTATTACGCATTGCTACAAAATAGCTAAACAAAACAAACAAGCGTGCTTGCTTTTATGTCTCCCTTGTCCTCAAAATGGGGATATGCAACATAACATGTAATGTACTTTATATACCATTCACAACAAGTATCATTTTGGTGGTTTGCCGAGAGTACAAAAGCTTTTAGGTAGCGGAATGTCAGCTTACTTTCTATCCGATATGCTCACAATCCGTTGTTCTTATTTACCACTGAAACAGTATATCATAAAATAGATCATTTATGGATTTCCAAAAAATCCCTTGAGGCAATCAAATTAAAAGGCTTTTGATACACCCCCAATGTCATGCTATTTAGTCATTATTAAAGTTAGGACAGTGGACAGCCAGCTAAACAGTGGACTGCGTTTAGAGTTACAAAAAATGTTTGATGGAAAAAATATGAGAAGTAGGGGAGCAGAGAGAAATCATCACGCAAGTATATCTGAACCGTCCCTTTTTTCATTTTATGCATGTGGGCTTGCAATTAGGCAGAACAACGAAAGTCAAACGAAAGTTATTAGATAAAATTGGTGTGTAAACCTGGATTTGACAGAAAGTAAATAGTAAACAAGATAATTTGTAAGTTTCCTTTGTTCTTTCATTTGAAGACGCATTAGGATTTGAAGTGACCCTTAGAAAAACCTTCGGACAATGAGCTACTAATTAGTCCCAAAACAAAAAGAGTACCCACACACATATATTATGGCCCTCATTCAGACCGACACATTTGTGGTTTCATTTTCATTAAAAGCTTACCTTTCCGAGTGGAAGACACAGAGAGAGAGGGGGGGGGGGTTTGTTGGCTATGACTTAAATCAAGCTTCACAAGAACCACCACCGTGATGGTTGCACTTATATAAAAATTAAAAGCAAACGTGTGCATTGTGTACACGTAATATGCGATATAGCAAACGTGAGCACGTTTGTGTTGAGGAAGAGAGGATGACGATAATAACAATGCGATGATGATGATCACCATCATCATCATCAACGTCATAATGACGATAACAACACCAGGTACATGTTAAGCTCCTCTCAAACTAAATGTTGTGCAGAGCTGCAGTTATACCAGTACCATCCTCGACATAATCATCATCGTCATCATCATCAGCAACGGCACATCCCCAACATTAACAGCGTCCATCCGTCCGTCGTCGTCGTCCCAAGTCAAAAGTTGGTCAACTTTCACTCTCTTCCTTTATATGCGTTTCTATACCCGCACATTATCCAATTACTACTCCCACGACGTAACAGCACAACAACATGTGAATGTGTGTGTGCGATGCTAAATCTGCAAATAATATTATCAGGTCATAATGAAAACAACAAGTAGGCTCTCTGTACGCTTTGCGTGTACAAACAAATACGCATATGCATGCGACCGGCGTCGCTCACAGCACAGATAGCAGCCACATGTGTGACTCACGGCACGGTAGAATATGCAATATTATTATTATTATTTATTATACCTTAAACCTATAAAATGCTTCAAGCATATCATTCAAGAGCGTTATTAGTTCACATTATATAGCTTGCCGACAAACTGCAAATCCTGATGGTAGTGATTACACGCTGTGATGTGATAACTATAATAATGTGCATCCTAATTCCTAAATGTTTATGATTTCTTGTTAGTCTCACAGCCCAGCATAGATAGTGTTGAGCATGCGTAACAATTATGTAGTAGAATCCTGAAGAAGAATCAGAGATTATCGAGACTCGAACGCAAGCTGTGTATACCTACTAGTGTAAAGGTGGAAGGTGTACTAAAATTTAAAATTGAGATAGTCACAAACTTAATGTGTTCTTCTTCTGAAAAAAAAATTCTGTCACTAAAACTGTCTTTCCTTTCATAAGCAAATAATAGCAACTATTGTGATACTAGTAGTCTAGCGCAGCACACTTTGCTTCTCAGTACTCAGGATTGTGTGTGTAGATCATTATCAACTTGAATCGGTATTACCTGAGCAGTATGACAGGACGATGTATTATATAATGTAAAGCATAAAGGGCCTGTGCTGTATGCGTCGCCTTCTTCCTTGGTTTAAATTTTTCTCATTGTTATCAATATTTTTCACATGCACAAAACGCAAAAAATGGAGATTCTTATCCCTTCCTTTTGAAAAGTGTAAGTATTTTAAAATGAACGATGAACGATGTGTGAGGTGAATAAAATGGTATGATGGTTGTGCAGTGCAGTAGCGGGGAAGCAGTGGTGGTGAATATCTGCCACACTATCTGAAATTTTAAACAGCAAAAAAATTACATAAGAACAGAGTGTATTAAAGAGGAAACGAGGTCTAGGGTTGGCTGACTATACACACGGAGACAGATTTTAATACAATGAGAAGTGGTGGTTGCATTTTTTTTATCCATTTATTTACATTCAATATTTTGTCTTGACATGCCGTGCTCATGTATATTTCAAATCTGAATACATATGTAATTGTGAAGTCGAGATAATAGTGAATGATTTACTTTTACACGACAGCTTGTAAAAAGTTGATCGCAAAAAAGGACTTTGGAAATTCCAAGCTAACCAAAACGACTCGATTAAAGACCGTCATCGTATATGTCACCGAATTGTTATCGTCCAAATGTATTTTTAAGCAGGAACAATCAGAAGAATGACAACTTATAACTTATACATCCGTTCCTGACAAGGAAAAGTTTGCTGACATTTTGCCAAAAACTATTCTCTAATAAAATGAAATGATGAAAAAATGTGTGTTTGTATATAAAATAATTTTCTGTGATAAATAAACTAAACGTAGTGTTTATCCAAAACTAAAATGGATTCGTATATTCCCGCCATAAACAAATCTACAAAATAAAATTGAACTACGTAGGTGCACATATCAATTACAATAGAATGTTTGCATTCCCTATATTTTATTTCTACATTTGAACGACAACGAGTGAAATAAAATTTCGTTTTCTCCAGAAAAAAAACTTACTTTTCAGCCTTTAATTATTTACCAGCAGTTTTTTAAAAGATTTTTTATTTGCTCTGGGGCAACTTATACTTTGCTCGCGTTTAAGCCCAGCACTAATGTACCTACTCGATTTTATCATTTGCACCAGAGATGGAAGAAAGGGAGAGAGAGAGAGCACCGAAATTATTGAGATTTCTCATTTGCATTTTTCAGGTAAATTTGACAGGGGCAAAGACAGGCCACTTACGTGATAATTTGTTTGATACACATTTTTTTGTGTTGAAGTGTTGTTGTGTATACTATAATGTGTTTATGTGTTTATACATTTCTGAAGGATGAATTTACACGGTCAGTCAAACGCATAAAAAATCTACAGGGTTGCTCTTTTTTCCCTCTCACTCGTCGTCATCATCATATAATCTTTCTGTGTAGCTGCGAGACCACGTAGTATCTGCGGCTGTTTGCTCCTTCTTGGTTAACACGTATCATTTCATGTTCTTTGGCAGATATGAGGAACGTGGTCTTGCGGCTTTGTCTTGTTATTATTTTACTAATGGATCTTCCTTCTCCCTTTTCGTTTTTTTGCGCGTTAAAGCATTCTCCAAACAACAACGTTGGGTATAAAATGGGTGGATGAAATGAAAGGCTGTGTGTGATGGGCATCATCCTCCTTGCTTTGTAGAAATGCGTGAATTACATGGACACTGTTGTTAACCACTGGCCAGCGTCCATCAAAATCAGATTGTAAGCAACAAGTAGCTTATCAAACATACAAGAGCAGCAAGTGATCCGAACGATGATGATGATTATCATCATCATTATATGTTATCGTCGTGGTCGTGTCAATAAGTATAGCGAACATAATCATTTATTCGTATGAATATTTGACTTGAGCGCGGAATATCCCATTCCAAATAGAAGCAAACAATAACACTAACAGTTCATATGGATGATGTTACATACTACACAAAAATGAACGCATCGTCGTCGTATGATAATGACGAGGACGTTGGTGATTTTCATGATCACGTCATATTGTAGTGGCTGCGCTGTTACCCGTTTGAGTAGTGTGGAGGCATGTGCATACCTGCAAAAACTAGTCTCGCAGGTTTCCACAAGGAAACAAGTACATGGTATTAATCATTTTGTGAAAATTATGATGATTTTGTGTACGATTTGATGATCCCTGGCGATTCAATAACTTAGAATAATGGTGATATGAATGGGATTTTAATGATAGGTGTGCACAGGGAACATTCAGCTTCTGAGCTACAAGATAATTTGCATGCCCGGGAGTAGTAGTGGAGACATGTAAATATTTATGAGAGAGAGATACACTTTGTAAGTGTACTCCGATACGGTATTAGATAAGATCCTGCGGAAATCTTTTAAAGGGACGCTTCCCCCTTTAAACATACACTACACTACCGTGTAATTTATGTCGGCAGCTTCCATACACACACACATACACTAAAACAAATTGAAGTGAAGTTGGAATGTCTTCTACAATTTGATGTGCGTGGTGGCATGTGGCTTGCTCAAATTTAACCTTAAAATGTTGCACATTCCCCCTTTTAGTGCTCACTTCAGCTTTAGACGCTGGAAAAGAGTAAACTGACTTGAAACGTGCACAACCGTAATATTTTTCTACAATAATCTATTAACCCACAATTTGGCGTTGTGATTGATATGTACTTGATGAATATAATCATGTCAGTTTCAAAAGAAATTGAAACAAGTAGCCGACATTGTTGTGTATTAACTTGTAACAAGATTAGATTTACACTAGAAATCAGCATAAACACACACACATATAATTTTGGTAAACGTGTCATTTCAGATTCCCTGGAATTTTGGGCTTTAAAGTGTTTTGTTTCAAAGAAGTAGCATTCTCTGGAATGGTTTGTAAAGTCGGTGACTGCATGGTTGACTGGTTGATAGGACGGTACAATACTGTTTTGGAGAGAGATGTTAAAAGAACAATGTTTGTAGGGATGGATGTACGTGTATTAGTGGAACACGCAGAACTCTTATTCTCACAGAGAGCTCCCGTACAAAAGTACTACTTGTATCGTTATTATTACTATTATTACTACTACTAGCATTGCTTCATTTATGAGCTACAGTAAAGGAAGTAGACATAAAAAGCTCACAGCTGAATTTGAATGCTGACAATAGACAATAGAGAAAAAATGCTGCGAGTGTTACAAGTAATGTAAATTCACATGCATAAAAATGTCGAAGAATATATAAAGGTGACACACAAAAGCCAAAAGGTCATAAAACGCTGTTTCAATTCAGCTTACATGATCACAGAGGGCAAACATTTTACGATCTTTTTTCTCTAAACTTTAAAATATTATAAATTGTAATGTATTCTGTCAAAGAGAGCAGACACACACACATGTATAATAATATTTTTAATAAGAGACAGATATACATAGTTGGAAGAGAAAGGGAAAAGTCATAAAAAAGACTACTGCCACGACGTACAAATTTTCGAGCATCCCTGTATTTTATGCATACCAAATGTGATGGCCCTTTAGCCTCCAGAGCTTTTCATCAAACAAAATCTTTCCCTGTCTCTTCCCTATACTTGCCTAGACTATATGCAATATTCTTTGAAATTAGCGTAGTATAATAAGGCCTTCAAACAACAAACAACAAACACCGAGCTGTAAACGAATATATAATTTGTATATATGTATTTATGTATATATTGGACGTAGACATTAAACATTGCTTACAATGTATGTCAATAAGACAGAAAACTCGGGTGTGTGTAAAAGCACGTAAAATTCCAGAAAATCTCGCTTCTCCCCAGAGACAACGACTTGGTAGTAATGTTACAAAATGGGGCGACCGCTCACATCTCCCGGTAGAAAGGAAGCAGGAAACAAGTATGCTTAATGGAATCACAAAAATTACGCTTGTATATTCATTCGAAACGAAAGTAAATTTTCTGAAAAATGCAGATTTAAAAAAATCATATCAGAACACATTTTAATATATAAAGGGAACTTATGAGCATACTTTGTACACGCTCAATAATTACGCTAGGGCGGCGAATGTAAATAAATAAATAAGTTTCTTTAATCTTTTTGGCTCACTTTTAACAAGTAATTTCAGTTTTTGAGAGGACACTTCAGCATTTTTTTCTACACAATCATATGAGAAGAGTTAGAGCATGGGTAGTTGTACATAAGTATTATTTAGCTGGTCTGTCTTCAAACAGGAAAAAATTTGCAGTTTACCTTTTTCCCTCAATAATTTTCATTTTTGTATCCTCACAAAAAAATCGTTCGTCTGCTGTCCAATCAAATACTCCAACTTATCAACAATGTTCAAAAACTACATTTATAGCATGAACTAACGACAAAAACTGGAACCGCGGGTAGACACTTTAATAATCGTAAATGTCTGTCTTCTGTACAAAGGCTAATTTTTCATCTCTTTTGAGACGTAAACTCTCGCTGTTGATCCTATGGCAAGTGAGACGAATACCTACGTAGGTACGTACACTTCAAGCTTATACCTACATAATACCTATGCATGTTTTCAGCCAAAAAAATTATGTTACTTTCGTTTATGTTATATTCAGTGCAAACAACTACTACTACATGCACAAATTATTTTTACTGTCCATGATGATATGTTGTTTGGACTCTTTAATAACTTGTTAAAAACACAGATTTTCCCGCATGTCAGCAGAGAAACTTTTGCAGATCATAAAAAAATCTTTCTGTCTGCGCTCTTGTGGTACAACGCGATTTTAACTCTGCAACGTGCCTCATTATTATCGTCATCAGCACCTTCTTTATACGAACGAGCTTTATGCCTATCTACGTACTTGACTACGTCTGTACTCGGCTGGAAAAATCTTAATTCCCGTACAAATTCCACTTTTTGCGTGGACAGACAACCACATACATTATCATCAGGTCAGAAAGAACAAGAGTGATGAAAAAGTTACAGATAGATCGAGCAACACACCACCAAAAAAGACGAAACAACAAAAAGGTGTGATACTTCCTTGGAAAATGGCAGCACTAATGCTAACAGTCGTCCATAATCCACTGTAGGAATAATAATAATAATAGGTAGCAGTTTAGTGGTAGAAGAATGGACAGCACATAAAAATGTGCACAGGTAAAACATATATAAATCATATGGTACACATATACAGACACATAAAACAAAAATCCTAAATAACCATTAACTGCATTATTGCTAGAATCAAAGAAAAGTGATGTATTACACGTCTAAAGATATGCATAATAGGTACAATTGTTATAATCATTATTGCATTTGTCTGTGTATCCGTGTGTACGCGAAATGAATGCCAAGATGGTTAAAGAGCGCGGTTGTTAAAATATCGTACCAGACCAAGGTGACCGATGATGATACGAGAAGCAAGTGTACTCTAATAATTCGCTGGTGGCAAAGTGGCAAAATCAGTTTTATTGCAAGGGTAATGAAGAGGCACTGCGTAGTGTGCAGAAAAAAAGAAACCACATTTTCAGGGATGCCGTATTAGGAAGAAAATTGGTTGTGTACACGACTCCTCCAAATAATATCTGTGTGTGGAGTGGAGAGCCCAGCCAGTTTAATCATAAATCCCGGCAAATAATATGAAGAATTGATGATAATAAAAATTTTCATTGCCATCGCGAAATCATTAACCTTTTTGCAGAAAATATGTGACGAATTTGCATTTTGTCCGCGCATTTGTCGGTTTTCACTTGATTAGCTGTTCAATACGTAAAGCGTGGAAAAGAGTGGTTTCGTTTGGAGTGTATGCAACCTCCTTCGTGAAGTAACCTATAACCCTATGACTATTTACTAGGTCTAGCTATCAAGCGACTTGTTAATTACTTTTTGATAGTTAACTTTCAATGCGACTGGCAAAAAATGTTGTTATTTGATATTCAATACACACAGAACGTTAGCTACAATATATACTTACACGCGTAACATGTGGCTTTTTCCCCTATACAAAATGGCATATAAACCCACAAAAATTCTTTCAGTATTTCTATATAGGTACAGCTTGCGCGTGAAACAGTGGGGGAGATGAAATGGGTGTAGAAATAAAGGAAAACAATCGTAGACACTTCATAAAAGAGTACATATTGATTAGATTTTTTTGTGGGGAGAAATTTCATTTTTTCCTGCCTTTTTTGCTTGTTTGTCTGAGTATTGGTTATTAGGGTAAGCTCTACGTATGTAGGTATAGTGTAAAAAAAACTTCAGAACCTTTTACAAAGTTTAGATGAACGATATATTTGTCTGATAGAAGACGTCAGTAAAAACTTGTTGCTTCTTTTTGCCGCGTCATTCACACATCAAACACAATATAAAGAACTCTGTTTTGTTCTCCCTGGAAGTGACGTAGACGTACTGCGTTTTATATATTCCCTGTTGCTTACGTATGTGTGTAATAAACCTTAACGCTTTTTGATAAATCCAAAATGATAACAGGTAGTTACAGCGAATTGAACGTTATTATGACTCAGAGAAAAATGGAGTAAAAACCATTTAACATCTTTGTAAAATATCCGCACTGTACTACTGACTGACATATTGTGTCACACCAAATCAAATTGATTAATTAATATATTCATCTAAATTATTCAAGTTTTTCTTACTACTTTACTAATGGTAAGCAACATAAAGTCTGGAAAATTAAATCTCAAATTCTTCAAATTATCAACACTGGTTACTTTACCGATGTTCAATTGTCTAACTTTTGGCGAACATTTGGACAGAGTTACTCAGTTACTCAACAGCGCCAATAAAATATGTAAATGTTTGAACAGTGTTATAATTTTGAGAGGTATTTTGTTGATACTATGGTCATATTAACACTGTTAGCTGTTATGCACTTTACTTTACAACCGTTGATGATGATGTGATTGACAACTGACAATTTGATGAAGTAAGGTAATGGTTGGAAATGTTCCAAATGCGGATGAAAACAAACTTTTTTGAGTTGCTGCTGGTTGAAAGTGACTAATTTTATGAGCGAGCATCTTTGGCATTATTCGTACATGTCATGTTGCTATTACACAGACACGTAATTCAAAAAAAAAAAAACTCTACTACACAACAACGCATGTAACCTCAACCCAGCTTCTCAAAGAACAAGTTGTCGCAATCTAAAGTTTTTTTTACAATGGAGTATATCACCAGCTATTCCAAAATATTTTTCTGATGGTTGTGGAATTTCGAGATGATTTTGAATAAAAATTCTTCCGAATGCAAAAACCTTGGAACTTCAGCATATAAATATTTTCCACAGGATTTGGTCACGTGTGCGCATATGAATTTATTATTGATGTAACAGTTTGTGTGACATGTCAGTCTTCAAGTGAAAAATATGTACAGTGGAAGGTTTCTCATTTTTTTGTGATGCGATAAGTACTGCTCATGTCTATTCAGTTATTGAAATCTCTCCGTCGTCGCCACTGAATTTACGTACGTTTTGTCATCTCCTTGCGCTGTATTTTTTGTACTGATTGAATAGCAATGAAGAATGGCGAATGAGAGTTTTAAAAAAATATTCCATAAACAGATAGTGGTGTGCACCTGGGTAAAGATTCTTTTGTGTATATCGAACGAATAAAATTTAATATGTAATCAATTTTCTTCAATCTGGTTTATCTGAAAGATGCACGTGTTTTTTTCTAATTTTATCAGTTTGTTATTTCAACGTTGGCCAATTTTTTGAAGCCTAGTTTACAAAAACAATTCAAATTTTTCATTAAAAAAATGAACACATCAGCAAACAACAACATGTCGCGTTTTTTACTATTGTTTTGGAAGCAAGCAGGAAACACGATTGTCACAACAATATGACTTTTTGACATTTTATTGAACCAATAATCCACCCGCCTCGTGTGTTCTTCATCCTTCGGGAAACAACTGAGCTAAAACCTATCTTTTATAGAGTACCTATATGTATAAGACATTGATTCACGGATTGTTTTTATTGAACCAATAATCCACCCGCCTCGTGTGTTCTTCATCCTTCGGGAAACAACTGAGCTAAAACCTATCTTTTATAGAGTACCTATATGTATAAGACATTGATTTCACGGATTGTTCATTCATCACACCCAATTTGGTAACAAATTGTGCCAGAAAAATCCCAACTGTTTATACCCTCTTTGTTAAAAAGATATTTGGTGATAAACATACTTTCAGAAATACTTAATGTTCCAACATACAAATCAATTATTTTTTTTCTTGATGACATAATAAGTTTAAAAACACTTTTGTTACTTGAGTAGTTCGCTATCAGGTGCGCGCTTTTATTTGTTTTCGACAACTTAAAAATATCGATGCAAGTTGCATCATGCAACCTATGTTAGGTTGTATTACTTAATAATATTTAAGGTTGTGAATGAGAGACACTGTCAAAGGTAGTATTCTGTCAGTTAATTTCCGTAAAATCTATTATTGTTCCTTTTAACATATCTCGTCAAAGGGAAAATTGTCTGTTCCAGAAAATATCTTGAAGATTGCATGCAATGCAGCTACTACCAGGCTACTGTAATAGTAGTAGTAGTAATAATGATAACAATAATCGTGAACTTCCAGCGGAACATGTTACTGGTTTCTTTAGAATGATATTGGTAGAATTAGTGGTATTCGCTATTCTCCACGTGAGACAAGAACAGATGGGAAATGGAGACAAGTTGATGATGAGAGCCTGCAGCCGTGTCCATAAAACCTCGTGCTCGCAACTTTTTTCTTACCTGTGGTTTTTTTATTAATTGGAGTATATACAAGATATTAGGGTACGAACTACGGACACAAAGTCGTTTACTACGACATGATGCCATCAGCTACCACACAACATAACCTCGGTAGGAATATGCACATGTATTTTGCGACGTCTTATTAAGATTTTTCATTATAACTCATACAGTTGATGATTAATAAAACGCAATCTCTTGTCATATGTGATGACGAGTTTACCAGATCTTCATATTTCATAATAAACATGTACGGACAGTTGGTAGTGCATCTTTGTTGCTTTTGGTCACTTAAATGTTCCAAGCATATTTTTCTTGTATCTACTCTGCATAATATACCATTGTCATTTAAACATAACATGATGAGTGGAAAAGTCGAAATCATTAAATGTCGAAGATGACAGAACGGTCGTGTGTACAAACCACAAGTACGTGGTCTATTAAATTAAAGGCAACATGTTTATACCTAATCTATACACATCATTATTGTCATCATATCAATGAAAGAAATGCTGTTTAATGGTCCACCTAACGTAAACTAGGTTTCTGTTTATCGCGACATAAAACAGTCATGTAGCCAGATTATTATTACAATTTTACACTGATGACGATCCCACAATGAATTAAGGAAACAATACAAGGGTTTCACAATGCCCCATATCGCCTTTACACTACTTTTTGTGGACAGGGCATCACGACACGAGGATAACAAAAGAGAGATAAAATTACACCTATCAAAAACCGGAAAAGAGTTTGTATGAAGAAGGGTCTCATGACCATGAAGTCTTCCTTCACACCCCTTAAATAACACACACATATGTACCATACACACTACACTTGAAATAATTCGGGTCAACGAACTAATACAGTTCCCAAGTATAGCAATACATCCATCTGTGATACCTGTGGATATGATAAAAAACAAATTTCCTCTTCGTTGTTTTCCATTCTGGGATAAAACAATTTCCTAAAATGAGAGTACAGGGGAAAATTTTATTGACATTGTTTAATTCATATTATCATTATCATTTTGTAATCCACCAAAGAAAAAAACATACATAATAGGCAATCGCCACACAAAAGTAATACCTAACAGCCAACATGAAGATAGTTTACACGGTGCAACTACAGGACAGCGGCTATTATTTTTCATTTTACTGCCACTTTCCTTCTCATCACTTATTATAATATTTTTCTCATTTTCCAGATTCAAACACTTTTTTCTTTCAGAATCGGTAATTTGATCTGTGTCTCACCCCTTTTCCAGTTGGGAAACACAAGGAGCGCGTATAGTAGTCGTGTCGTCTTTTTTTCTCTCGAAAAGTATATCAGCAACAGGCAAGATTCTATCTGGTAATGAGCCTTGGCCACAACGCAGACCACCCTTCCTCTTACAAAATAAAAGAACATAAAAAAGACACGAATCGCTATCATTTTCCTTCTGCTTCTTCTCTCATCGCGGAGGTCCGTTTACAGCTTCCCTCAATGGCTATTATGGTGGTGGACGCAATATCAACAACAACAATTGTTCAGCGCCCAAGATAAAATAAAAAGGTACACCACACATTTGCCGTGTTTGTTCAGGTTTTCATTCAATTTCATCATCAAAAATTATACCAGGTCATTTAATACTCATTTGCATGACATAGACACAGAGAGACTTTATTTGTTAAGTGCAACAAATAAAAGGAAAAAGCAAGGAAAAAAGACTCCAGTTAACAGAACGAACGGGAACGATGGACGGATATTAGAACAGGCGGTGGCGGTGGGAGACTGAGAAAAAAATCTTTCTTTCTTCTCGCCATCCGTTTTTATCTTTCTTGTACATCCACTTCCACTACCGTTTGCCCAATATTCTCGGCAATACAAAAAAAAAAGTTTTTATAACTAACACATTTTTCCAAAGTCTTATTCTCACGTTGCCATCATCGTGGTGGCATGGAAGAGAAATCAAACATTTCGGATCGGATGTATCATCATAATCATGAGATCATCATCATACTGTACCAGGCGCATCGTATCAAATACCAATAATACCAATATATATCATCATCTTTTTCAATATCAATCACCCCATCATATAGAATTATCGGATGAGCATGCAGAATAAATCATGATGATTTTCTTTAATGACCCATACATATTCATCGCCTTCTTATCTTTTCACCTTTCTTTCATCTCCTGCACGACACGACCAAGGGATCTCCGCATCAAAAGGATGCCGTGTTACTGGTGCTGCTACTGCTACCGCTGTGAACCACTAAGAATACACGGCTACTGTATGTATTTGTGTGTATAAGTTGTTTACCATAAGTTCGGGGAGAGGGGTAATGAACGAAATTTAACGACTTCGCCATACATGAACCCTTGGGATGCTGATGATACGACTACTGTTTCTGTCACTTCAGTGCTCTTCTTTATCTCCCAGCAATAAATTACGTATGCCGCCTTCTACTTATTTATACGCACCACAATAAGGCGCATCAGGGAGATTTCGTAAAGAGAAAAAGGGTATTGCGTTATCGTGATTATCATCAAAAAACTTTCTACACCCTGTAGTAGTAAAAGATTGTTTCGCTGTTGCTCAACCTGTGATGATTCCTGCCTTTTTTGTAGAAAAGTTCTCTCTGCTTTTACTACAG